>JAHDVE020009068.1:77143-123360 GCA_022606495.2 Halesus radiatus
ACAATCCCTTAGGCTTCATGATACTTGGACCATGAATGTATAGGCACGTTACTAAAAGCTATCAAAAACAGAATTTATTTTAAGTCACAACAACACGTTTTGTTTATTCTTTAAGAGTGGCACGAGAAATCTCATTATCATTTCTCAGCTTCATATCCTACATTCACTGTCAGACGAAACACAGGAAGCTGAATTAACAAGATATTCAATAGAAGTCAAACGTAAGCACTCAGACTAGACAGAGTTTTGAAATCAGCCTGTAAAAAGTGTACGTAAGGTTAAACACATTAACAGAGCTGTCGATACTGTTTGAACTGAGCCGCTGACGGTGAGCAGCTAGCTGCTAGCTGGCCCGAACTGAATAATTGCATCGCAGCTAATAAATTATATTCGACTTTTCTATTAGGGCTGTCAATCGTTGTTTTAATTTTTGTTTTATTGTGTGTATTATTTCTACTCGTCAAAACACTCTTCGTCACTTTTAAAGCTATTCGCTATTTATTAGTTTAAAAAATTACTAACATGAATAACGATACCAAGAAAAGAATCCCAAAAAAAAATTAGGAATGTTTTGAATCCTCTTTCTTATATTAAAAATCGTAAAAAGGACAACAGATTGACAATTTTTAAGGTAGACATGATGAGATTCGTTTTACCTTCTGAAGAGATTGACAAAATTGTAGTCGTTTAAAAAACTAAATTACTAAAAATATTATCCAAATTTAATAGCTATGCATTAAAAAATGGGACATCAAATTATAATAACAGTGCTACACCGGTAAAATCCTTGGCTCTGTGAAGCCAGAGGTTATAAAAAGTTTTATTGTTGTTGTTCATATGCTCTTTTATAAATTAAAAAATGCATTCAGTTCAAGATTCCAAAATTTGTATAAGATAATTGGGAAATATTTTATTATGTACGATTTATTGTTGTCTTTTGTGTGTTCATTTTATTTATTTTTTTGTATATATTTTTTAACATTAAATGTAAGTTTGGGATGAAGTTTTGAATAACAAGCTCCCGTTAGACAAACTACAAAAAAGCAGTTTACCATATCGGGACTTTTTGTATTATATTTTAAAAAATCACCCCCAGAAAAAGGATTTTTTTCCCATGAAAATGGCGCTATAGAAGTGATCCAATTATTATTGTTACTTCTTTACATGTTTATATTAAGTGAATCTGAATATTCAGATTAAAGACTGCCTCCTTTAGCAAAAACCACCAAATTTCTTCAAAGCTGTTTACATATATTACGTATTTTTTTAAATACCTGCTTAACTCGTACTTTATAACTACTATAAATAATACATGATTCCGTCTAAAAATTATCTCTCTATTCTGAAACAAAACCGTAGAAATTTTCAATGTTTTCTGATAAAATAAAGTGGCGAATTATCGAATTTGATTTGTCTGGGGATCCCCACGTAGAAAAGTGGACCGGAATTTTGATGACAACAGGAGACCAGAAGAAGCAAAATTGAATTCCCGGGAGGGCAGGACTTAATTGGGTTTCTTTCAAAAATGAATTATTTCCGTCTCCGGAATGGTGTTGTACTTTCGCACAATAATTCCACTATTTACCTGTTTTCAACGAGACCGCTATCCACCACTGTATTTTCAATTATATTTTTAACTGTATTATTAATGTTTTCCTCAATTGGTTCCACTTTATTGGAAAGGGATTAAAATGGGCGTAACGACACTTAGAAATAAGTAAAAAATTACAAGAAATGTCGATGTCACCTTTAGGAAAGAGAGTTTCACGTAAAATGCATGAATTATAAAATGAAAAGTATGGTCATATAGGTGTATGGAAAAACATCGCCGGGCTTACATTTTTTTAATTAGTTTACGTAACTTCTTCAAAAGATTGGTATTCACTGTGTGGCGTCACTATTAATACGCGAATTGAAATTATTTTGTATTCACCACTTTATTAACATACACAATGTTTATATGCTTATAATATCTTTCGGAAGCGATGCTTTCTTCATCAGGAATATATGAATACTAAAAAATACTAATGTCAAATATAGACAAATGATAAACATAGAATACAACAATGTAAGTGTGGTATCGCTTAATTTAAGATCACGGCTACTAATTTCCGGATAAACCGGTATTTACCAGATCAATATTACTCATTACTTTAATGAAGGGACCTCCACTACAAGGTAATAAAGGTACGAATAACTTATTTTTAAAGGGTAATAAACCAACCCGAAGTAGTTTTAAAAACATAATAGTAAATAGTACCGACAGCGATAAAACAAATCATAAATATAAACAATATTAGAAATACCGAAATCAATGCTATATATACCATAGATTTAGTTTTAATTTTGCCAGTCTGACGATGCCCGTGATACGGTGAAACCGGTCCGGTCGAAAATAAATAAGAGGAAAAAAATTACAAAGGTTTTTAAATAAAATAAAAATCATTTTAATATGGAATTCCACCTTGAATTGACAGTTTCAAAATTAGAAATAATTAAAAGCCACAATGAACCTATAACGAATACTGTTTACTTATCCCAAACTCAAAACAAACAGATGTTCTGTTTTAGGTGTCTTTTCTTTTTTGAGGTGTTGTGTTTCCTTTTAATGTGTGTGTCTTTTTGTGTTTCTATCCATTTCGTTTATGTAATTATCACCCAAGATACCTGTAAGAAATGAAAAATCCTGTTCAAAGCAATAAAAATATTTGTTTTTTAGCAATTAAACGTTAAAAAATATATATAATTTCATATTTATGGTTTTACTCTCTAGTAGGTATATGTAACTATATTTCCAGCTGACTTGTCTATCATCCCATGCATTGATTAGTTAGTTAGATTAGTGGATCCAATTAGAATCTGATAATTCTGATTGGATCAACACGGGTTGAGACCAAAACAACAGGATTATACAGTTGGTTGAAATTATGGTATTATTATAGTTGTGTATACCTACCACGTGAAAATGTTGTTTTGCATTATTATCCCGTAATGAGTCTCGAACACGCATATATTAAGCATCACGCTTATATTATTTGACTGTATTAATGAAACTTATATTTTTCATCATTGAAGATAATACAAACAAAAATCGGTTTCATGTTTTATTTTGAGAGTTATTAATGTTCACGCCAGTTTTTCGGTCACCTACTTCCAAATAATGTGTTCGATTATATGCATCTCCCTTGCCCCCTTCCCCCCTTGTTTGACAATACAATTAAAAACGCCGCTGAGAACACAAGATCCGTACAATTATAATAATATCCAGTGAAACAAGTGAAGACACAATTGAATTATCCACAGTGAATGGTGAAATCGGTGAGTCCCCTTTTTTTTACCATTTCCCTCTATCTTTTTGTTCCTCAATCCTATGACATAGTCGCTCGCAAAGTCCTTTTTACATACAATTCGCAACCGCAAAACAATCCTGATCATTACGGTCAGGATTGGCAACCATACGCACCCCTCACCAATTAATATTATCTGCAATGATTAATAATGTATTACAATGAGGTTTCTAAGCTTCAATAATTTGTTCAAAAATTTAAGGATAATCACATTACTACGGTTTTTTTGCACGAAATGTAATACGTAGTGATTGCATCACTTGTTATTAGCAATAAACAAATCAGTTTGTAACGGTAATTATAGTTGAACCAGATTTTTTTTAAATTCAAGCGCTTTAAATATACCTTTTTTACGGTTTTTCCATATAATTAGTAAATTGCCGAGGCAAACACATTGGGGGCAGCTTCAACTTGAAACATGAAAGTGTCCTCGTTACGATGAAAGGTAAAGAGTCTGCAGGAATTGGAAACTAAATAAACAGTCGGTGTTTTCCACGAAAGCATTTCTTTACTCGGGGAAATTCTCTGCGCGCTTGAAAACTGAAATTATCATAATTTAAAAAATAAAACAATAGTGGCAAGACCCGGTCGGCAAAATTTTATACCAAATAAAAGTGATATTTTTAAAATTATAATGTCACATCACAAAGTTACCGCTTCATATGAAAATATAAAATTATCGTGTTATTTTAATTATTTATTAATTTTGAAAGCCTTTACTCTATTCAACGAATGTGCGATTAGTTTTCTGTATTTATGACGAAATGTAGAAATGGTTTTATTTTTCATCGAACGTTTTCTGTCTAACTGAGACCAGTCAGAATGAACTCCGCCAACTCACCTGGTGGGCGACTTTGAGAGGCAAGTTGAGAAAGGAGCTCTAAGAAAGATTTGGTAGATCGCTTAACGTGCAGTTTACACGTGCAGGCATCACCACCTGTGAAATCGTATTTCTCTTTTGTCCGAGTTCCGGTAGTGGCAACCCTGTTCCCCGAGCGTAATGAAGTTATCTAGATGAAGAGAGGTTGACATCAAACACTAAATGTCCATTACGCCGGTAATTCCACAGTGGGAGGCATTTATTCGGGAGGATCGCCATTTAGTCGGTATTTGCCTGTGACATGATATTTAGCAGAAAAAAACAAATATGTAACGTAAAAATAGTGATAATAGGTGGGTAATTTAAAACTGCAAATGTTTAGTATAAGAAATGGTGATAGCGGTCGGCAGTGAAGTACGATAGCATAAATAAACTCATACATACAAATACAGAATTTATTAAAACGTCACAAGTACATAAACATTTTACACGACAACACGATAACATACATTTAAACACCATCCATACCAACTATGGTAAGCAATCCATTAGTTACGAGGGAGGCAAATTGTATAATTGCCTTCCAGGTGACATTAAAAATGAAAAAAAAAGTGAGTAAATTTTAAAAAAAATTATTCATTTTTATTCATAAACAAGAAAATAGTGAAAGTGTATAGAATTGTATCTTATAATAATATTGTATGTAGTGATTAATCGAATTGTAATATAATGCAGTAATGTAATGTAAAAAAAAATTATGTATTTGAAAATTCTAGTTAAGTAAGTGAAAATGTTATTTTCTTTTTTCTGGAATAAAAAATTTAATAAAAAAAAAATATATGGGAATATGGCAGAAAAGGACGAAACTATATTTAAGGCAGAAAATATAAGGTCCCTGAAATGCATGTGAGGTAAAACAGATGTTTTCATACTATGATAAAATAATTTCGAGAATGAGCAGATGTATATCTTGGTTTAAATATACATGGTCATTATAAACGCAATGAAGTGCCTTGAATTTAGACAATTTTGTATCTAGTGTGGAGGGACATTCATCAAATTCAAATTTAAAAAAACCTTTATTGGACAAATAAAAGTATAAAGTGCCAAGTGTATAGCTTATAGGTACATACTGTTTCTTAGTTAACCCACAAAATAAATACATATTTACATAAATAAAAAATAAAAATACGTACATACATATTTTTTAAATATGTTTTCTTTTCACATATATATTTAAATAGAAAATAAATAGAAATTTAATATGTTCAATTTATGTGTTCAAATAATTCGTGTAAGGAGTGTTGACATTTGTTCAGGTGGAATGTTTTCAGTAACGATTAAATGAAAGTAGATCGGGTGTGTGTTATTTTTATAATATTTTTTATATATTTTCGTAGAAAGCAATTACTTTGTGGTTTGACATATTAATTAAATAAAACAAACATTTTGTTTAAAACAGTAGTTTATTTTTAAATTAACGCCAACCGGTTTCGCTTATCTCAAGCTTCATCGGGTAAAACTTCAAATTAAACAAAAAAGCATATGGTGAGCATATATATATAGTTGGCATATACAAAGGGAAGGAGACAAAATATAAAAGAAAATAATGCAACAGTGAGACCGATGTAATATAATGGGACAACAAATAAAAAGAAAGAGACATAACGTAAAAAGAGGGAATAAGGAGAAGTGGGAAATTTTTTCTTAACGGGAAATATATCTAATATGGAATTTAAAAATAAATTATGTTGATTATTTAGAATATTGCCATCAATTTGAATGGCTTTCTTTATTTCTAATGCTTTTATTAACACTATTCCCTACTTGCTAATTTAATACACGTATTCGCAATATGCAGAGATGGCTTGATTTTTCTACGTATGCCTAGTACAAAAGAAAAGCTACTGATTCTCGTTACTATCTTTGATGCATGTTCTTCCCAGTTTATGTATGAATCTAATTATGTACCCAGAAGTAAACTACTTTGGGAGGGTTCGAAGTTATTATTATCCAAGTTTACATTTATGTTTATGGGTGTAACTTGCATTGGACAAAATTTCAGAACTTGTATTTTGTTTGTGTTGATTGTTTGCTACAACAGCAAGTTTCCTATTGATTGACAGGTCTCGTTAACGTGCATATTTAAGCCGTTAATATATCCTCAAATAATATAGCTATATCATCAGCAAACATTGAACATTCCGTGCCGGCAATAATCGGAAGTTCGTTTATATAAATAAAGAAGAGGAGAGGCCCAAGAAAGCTTTCTTATGGCACACCCTTGTTGATAGGTCTCCATTTGGATTCTATCATATGCTGCATCATTAAATTATTAAAGAACATGTCCCGCTGAATATTAAAAATATCCCAGTCCAGCTTTAGTTCATGTCCGGGGCAAAACTAAAATGCAATCTGCTGATGATCGGAGTATTTCTATTTTACAATTCAAGGTAAAATAAAAGTTTGTCATTTTACCAGTTAGAGAGATATGGTATAAGTAACGGTGGGTTGCATTCCTGTGCATGAGGTACAGCGGTACAATGAATTTGTTTCCCATTAGTTTTGTCATCTCCCGATTGCTTCAGCCTCCTTTGAGACATCCGCCTATAAAGCAGCTCAATTCGAAAGAATGCAACACAAAACTTGGAAGCGTTTCAAATGCATTACTATTTGGGATATTCTAAAAGGATTGATATTATTGTAAAAGTGATTCGTTTCAACGAAATCGTTAAAAAATAGTTAATTTAAATGAAGAAAATATTATAATTATTTAGATAGGTAAATTTTATCTTATTTCGGGTGAAATTAATAATTATTATCATTATAATTTCTTCATTCACTTGGTGGCGTCATTATTAATAAATTAATTAAAAAATATAATTTGTATTCACCACGTACTCTATATATTCCCGATGAAGAAAGCATCGCTTACAAAACATGTAGATATGTGTATATTAATAAAGTGGTGAATATAACGTATATTTATTAATAATTACAAGTATTATTATTATCTATTTGAAAATCAATTTCTTTAACTAAAAATTTAAGAAAACTTTGGCTGACCAACTGGGAACAAATCCCGTTTTAGGACAGTCAAATTGACAAGCTAAGTTCATATTAAGTGGTATTACGGTTGTCCTTGAGGTGATTTTTTCTACAAAAAAGGCACTATAGACGTAATCAATTTTTTTTAATATTATGAAAAATGGAAATGCTCAGGATTAGTGTGAAACAGAAGAAACAAAAAAGATTTTCATGACAAACGACGCCACTAGTAAAATACGAAAGATATGGAGTGACAGAGGCATAACGAAGACCACCAAGGTGAGACTTATCCAGGCGGTGATTTTACCCATCTAGAAAAGAATTACAGTGTAAAAACATGAACACTCAGAGCCAGTGAAAGGAAGCGGATAGACGCCCTCGAAACGTGGTGCTGGAGGAAAATGCTCAGGATTCCATGGACAACCAGATCCACAACTGTCTGCCTGCAGCGTATACTCAGATACTTTGTACACGTTGCTCGCCAACTCCAACTTAGAGAGGCTCATGGTTACTGGCAAAGTGGAAGGCAGGAGAATCAGAGGAAGGTCACCGATGCGTTGGAGTGACCAAATTTCGCAGGCGTCCAGAACGTCGGTGTCCGCAGCTCTCCACGCGGCGCAGATTGCGAGGAGTAGAGGAGCCTTGTACATTAGGAGATTTGAGTGAGGGTCACGATCCTCAGCATTGAGAAAGCGACTAAAGAAGAATACAAAAATAGAGTATTGACATAATATTTAAAGATATTAATGACATAATATTTAAAGATAGTATTGACATGACATTTAAAGATAGTATAGACATAATATTTAAAGATATTAATGACATAATATTTAAAGATGGTATTGACATGACATTTAAAGATAGTATTGACATAATATTTAAAGATAGTATTGACATAATGTTTAAAGATAGTATTTACATAATATTTAAAGATATTAATGACATAATATTTAAAGATGGTATTGACATGACATTTAAAGATAGTATTGACATAATATTTAAAGATAGTATTTACATAATATTTAAAGATATTAATGACATAATATTTAAAGATGGTATCGAGATAAACATTGATCAGACCTTTTAAAATATCGATTTGAAATTTCGGTTGAAATTAAAAAAAAACGTTTAACCACAATAAACTCGCCTACCATTATTACATTTTCGTAAACAAACCAAAATATTATCAATGTCGCCTTACAATTAAGATGTTCCATTAATCCCTGTACTGTACAAGTTATTCAAAACACAACGAATTTCGAACACATGTTTTTTTTTATCTTTTATGAAAATCTTGCTAACCTTTTCATTAATTTGGGAGATTTTCAAGAGATGCAGCGAACACATCATCCCTTCGAGAACCGCAAATAATCCGCAAAACACAAACCGGAATTCCGCCTTACATTATGTAAATACGAGTTAGGTACGTTATATAAACCATCACGACATGTCCTGAAGATCTTTGCATAATTCTGATCCCATGTTCGATTCGGTCCTCAGCATCCCAGCAGATGTGTGATTATAAGATCGGTCCATTGATCCTAAGATAACAAGATCCGGTAAGATAATGTTTGCTTTGAATTGGGATATGCTCCAAAAGAGCACAGTTTGATTGCTCTGGTTCAACAATGGCGTTATTGAAAAATAAGTTCAGATAATAAGAGCAATATTTATGTTTTCTGATTTATATATGACAGACATATATACTCGTATATATTTTTTTAAATACGATAACGACGGCATTTTTATTTTATTTTATTGTTTACGAATAATTTTTTAGATTTTTGTAAAAAAAATTTTGATTCAAAATGTGCCATTATTTGTTCATTTGTTCGTTAATATGGCGTTGTTGACGTCATGCCGATCAACGTCGGTGACAGCCGTCTTACTAGTCGGTGGCGTTATTTAGCTATTTCGAAACGCTGTTCATCTGCTGTTTTAGATCGTCTGTAAAATCAGTCATTATGTGTTAAGATATTAAAATTGCACATTCTTAGTGCAATGATGATCAGAAATACGAACTTTAAATTTTTCTCATTTTTTTAACGGTATCCGTAATTTGTGAAAATACCCTATTATATTCGAATCCATCAACACTAAACACGTTTCGAAGCGGCAGATACTTTCGGTATCACTCTGGTGAAATAGCACCATTCAGAATCAAAGCGTTGCATGAAATGACTTTATCCGTGTTTGGTGACCAGATCTGAATAGCCAGGTGTTTCCCCATCCTCTTCTTCCCCATCTGCTTCCCCTTTCCACTACCTACAGCCACACGATATACCCCAATAATTGGAGAAGCCATATTCTCAGTGGCTCCAGGCGATTAGGAATAGTTGGTACTATTGTGCGATATTTTTCAACTTTTATACTTTTTTATGCTCTATTCGTTTTTATACTTCATCCTATTTACAATTTATACTTTTCACACTTTTATGGGTACTGTATTCATTTTTGTACTTATTAATTGTTTATTTTATATTGGTTAAACTTGCATTTTCTGTATATACTCGTATATTTAAAAAAAATACTCACATAAAAATAAAATAACTGCAGGGTGTGTATAATGCAAAATCAATCATTATAATATAAAATTAGACTAGGTTAGGGAAAAACTATTTTGACCCCGTTGAAGAGTCCTCTTTGTGACTAATTAATTAAATAATTAAATTCTAGACATCTGGTCTACCTGTTATGTAATCCCAGATGGGCGTAAAATAAACGAAAAAACGACCCATGGAAGTATGTGTAACGAATGAATGGTTGTCTCGTTCTTCTTCTTCGTCAATATTCTTATCGATTTATGGAAGAGCGAAAAATACAAAATTTTCCGTTTGAAGATACACGGGAAGATTGATGGAAGGCATGGCAGAGAAAGACGTCGCGCTTCACGACTGGGAGGAGCGCACTTCCACGGGGTTGCTTTGAGACACAGTCTTCGGGCTATATATTTTTTTTAATTAAATATAATTTAAAGTACATATTTCATATGTAATGGATTCACAAAATCTTTTGTTGTACATTTTCAGAATTTGTACTACTCGCCTGTATGAAGCATTTGCTTGTGTACAGAAGAGCAGTGTACATGACTATGGTAATTTATAAATAATTAAACAGAAAAAAAAGGTGTATGTAAAAAAAATATATGTAGTAAAATAATCAAAAATACGTTCGTGAGGTATTTGTAAAAACATACCTCATTTTTCGAAGAATTTATAATGTTCAATTAATTTTTTTATAACTTATTGAAGTTTGTAAACCTCATTGTAATATTTAATCATTGAATAAGATAATATTAACACATCCCAAATGAACCACGAAACCGAAAAAATAACAGAAAATAAAAAGATTTCAGTCGCATCTGGGACTCGAACCTTTAAAGAAGTAAAATTTACGATTTTATTTTATTTTTGATGTCATATCAGGATTTCATAAAAAAATATCAAAAATTGTAAATTTAAAAAAAATCGGGATTCCTTTAGAAATATTTTCTAGTTGTGATTGGAAAGAGATAGTCATTTTCTGGGGAAACTTTTGACTGACAGAAGTATAATTTACGATTTTCCATTATTTTTGATGTCATTATCAGGATTTCATTCGAAGATTTAAAAATGGAGGATAATAATGCAATCCCAGATGCGACTGAAATCTTATTATTTTCTGATGTTTTTTCGGTTTCGTGGTGCATTTGGGATGTGTTAATATTATCTTCTTCAATGATTAAAATATTACAATGAGGTTTACAAACTTCAATAAGTTATAAAAAATTAAATTGAATATTTCTTTCCAGACTTGTAAAATAAGTCAATAGATGTCTCATATGAATAAAATTCTGGTAGGTATATCCGAGACTCTATTCCGATTGCAATTGTGTTCGGGTAGAACTTTGCGATCATCATAAGGATAGCAGCCAATAATATGGGCTTTTAAAATGGAGGATAATATTAACAAGTCTTGAACTTGAAGTATGATATCGGTGTAAATGCCGTAAATTGAACTGTCTCATTAGCTTAGTTGGTTAAGCGGTTACCCCGGATAGGTAGAGGTCCTGGGTTCGAGTCCCAGATGCGACTGAAATCTTTTTATTTTCTGTTGTTTTTTCGGTTTCGTGGTTCATTTGGGATGTGTTAATATTATCTTCTTCAATGATTAAATTTATGATGCCGTTATATAGATCACACATAATAAAAACAATATTATTCAAAAATGCATAAGAATTTGCTATGGACAATAGAAAAGCATAGGATTTGTATAAATAATTAAACTTTATTTTTTTCTACTTTAGAATGTCTTCAAAATTTATTTTTTTAGAACTCAATATTAGGATTGGATCAGTCGTGCTTCAAATTTCTACTGATAATTTATTATATAAAGGTCTTCCTTGGCAAACGAAGTATTTAATTTTGGGCATGGAAAAATATATTTAAGTCGTTCAGTTAAAAAAATGGTATTTGTCTTCTCCTTGTAATGATTTCAATGACTAGATGAATTTTAATGAGTAGATCATTGAATATAGGTACTTGAAATTCTTCGAATAGGCGATCCGTTAGGTAATCCGAAGGTTTTTTAGTATAACTTTAATTATAGTTCTTAGCACAATTCCTATTGGAAGAAGGATAGTTTTGTATGTGGACATACCCAGAAAGCGTCATAAAAAAATATCCGAATAATAAAAAAAAGTATCGCACTATGCTTATGACCTTCCGTTTTATGCGATCACAATACACAATGAGTTTTATTGTAATTTTATCTTCAAAGGATAAAACTTGTGCGCCAGAAAGCAGTACTACGAACAAAACCATGATTTTCCTAAAATGGCTTCAGGTTAAAAAAGAAAAGCTCTCCCGACTGAGGCCAGCTTCACAAAAGTAAAACATTAAATAAAAATTGCCTTTTTTCGCAACATTTACACGAAAAATATTAAAATACTCGAGTTAACGCTTCAAGTTAACCTTTGGCGGCAGTTCCTTTTATTAAGGGTGGAAATTCTTGGAACTCTTAAAATACTTGACATAATATTTCTTTGATCTTACAAATTCCCGACCAAAGTGGCAATAAACGTGGTTTATAAAATCCCGAAAGTGTTCCGTGAAATATGTTTTCTACTTAATTGTCGGTCTTTGAATGAAATTCTGAAAAAAATCTTTTGTCGCTTATTTGAAAAGCATAATAACCCTTATATTACAACACTAATATTTATACAGCTTCACATTAAATAATGTCATTTTCATTTGTTTAGTTCGTTTTCAAAATCAACCTGAACAATACTTATAAATCTGTTTCCGAAGAAACCAAACACCCTTGACATTGAATAACATTAAAAAATATATTTTTTTACAATACATTTTACCCTTGTTAAGTATAATGATTTATTTGCGCCCTGACGGGAGGCACTGTAATTGAGCCTCTGTAAGCGGAATAAAAGTTTGTTTTTTTTTTTAATTTAAAGAAAATCAACTTTAAAATTTGGAGAACTTAATAATAATATCATTCAAAACGATTTACTTTAAATTTAAAAAAAAACAACTTGGGATCTTAAAGTTTTTCATTTTTAAATATTTGTAATTATTTTTTAAAACATAATTCCTAGGGAGACTCCCAACTACCCGGAGCCCCTGGGATTGTATTGCGTCCCCATTTGGGGTATTTCGTAAGCTGGAGGCATTAGGGAGGGGGAAAGGTATGAATAGGATAGTTGGAATGTACCTAATTAAAAAGCCATAAAAATCGGGTCCTCAGATACGGTAAACACCGTTTTTCAAGAGATTTTTCGCATATTGTTGTCTTTCTCCAGGGCGATATACTGAGAGTACTTGCTGCCACTCTTGGGAAAGAGCCGCAAATATGATAATTGTGACGTATTATTTAGTACAAAAAGTAATGTATGAATAAAGTATAAAATATTTGCACACCCGTGGCTGGCGTGCTGAGATCCTCGGCTACGAATCAAGATCCGCAGTCAATGATCTTAACCGCTCGTCCACTGAGGTCGTCAGAAATCATATAATTATATTACAATATTATTGTGCGTTTTATCAGAGTAAAAAACTGTATAATTTCACCTTCCCTCTCTCCTCAATTTGAAATTATGGCCAAGAACACCCTTGAAGGGTGAAAGCCAGAAAAAAAAACATATATATTGATTGTCGTAGAATCTTGATAATAGAAAAATAATCAAGCTCGAATACCAGGAGCGCATAGATTCACGAAGGTGAGCGTAAAGCTCCCCTGAGTGAAGCAGTGCGGGTAATGTTCGTTTGCATTACAAGGCGAGTATTGTAACTTATTTGAGGGAAACGACCGACTGAGTGCACCCGAGCTGCTGCTAGAACGAGCTATGTTTTCCTTCCACCGCTCGATTCATATGCGCTCCCAGTAACTTGAAGGTAGAATATTTATTTAGCGTACTCCGAGTTTTGTTTGAGATAATAAACTCGAGTCGGATGCGAAGGTGAGGAAAAGAAGATGCGATTTTCAGGTTGGGTTTCGTGTAAGGCTTTCATTTGAATGCTATAATACCGACTTTTGGGATATTATTTATTTGAGTTTGAGTAAATGGGATATGAATTCCGATACCATGGCGCCCATACTGCCCACGAATTTGGTGATTTTTCCAAAAATGTTACATTTTAGGTTTGTAATTTAATTCTCGGTTTTGTAATACGTACCACAAGGGCTTTTCATAATATTGAGTGAATAAACTCCCTTACTGCTCCCTTGTGAGACCGCAGCTAGCGCAGAATCTCCTATACGGTATCCTATTTATACTTGTAACTTACACAGTTTGGAAAAAATACAAGAGATTTCTTATAATTCATTCTTTTTATGTGATACCACACAAGAGTCCCAGCTGCTCTCAACCGCCTGGAGCCAGTGTGACTAGGGCATCCCCAATTGTGGGGTATGTTGTGAGGCTGAGGTATTGAGGAGGGGAAAGAGATAGGGAAGTACCTGTTTATTCAGATCTGATCTGGTGGTACTTCACCAGGGCGATACTGACAGTATCTACCACTGTGGAACGTGCCGCAAATATACTACCTATTATTTTTATGTGATACCACACAAGAGCCCCAACTGCTTTCAACCGCCTGGAGCCATTGTGACTAGGGCATCCCCAATTGTGGGGTATGTTGTGAGGCTGAAGGTATTGAGGAGGGGAAAGAGATAGGGAAGTACATGTTTATTCAGATCTGATCTGGTGGTATTTCACCAGGGCGATACTGACAGTATCTACCACTGTGGAACGTGCCGCAAATATACTACCTATTATTTTTATGTGATACCACACAAGAGCCCCAACTGCTTTCAACCGCCTGGAGCCATTGTGACTAGGGCATCCCCAATTGTGGGGTATGTTGTGAGGCTGAAGGTATTGAGGAGGGGAAAGAGATAGGGAAGTACCTGTTTATTCAGATCTGATCTGGTGGTATTTCACCAGGGCGATACTGACAGTATCTACCACTGTGGAACGTGCCGCAAATATACTACCTATTATTTTTAATTAGTAAATTTTGAAATAACACAATTTAATCAAATAAAACTTACTTCAAATTTACCGGGATTTGAACCCCCGACCTTCGGATTCGTAGCCAAGGATCATAACCAATCACAAAAGAGATCTTAGGTATGTTCAATATAAATTCAGACAACCTGTAAATGATATCTGCTACATTAATTGTCTAATCTAAAAGTACGGGTACTTTCCTTTGAACTCTCTACTGAATAACTCCATAGACTGCCCTGTGCAAAGTGCTATAAATGCCCGTGTCCCTATTAGATTTACCCGACTCTACCATCTAATAACCACAGCACAAACTACTTATATAACTCACCACCAACTTGTCGTCATCGAACTTCCAATACCCACATTTCGACATATTCCAAACTTCTCCATCCTGCATCATAACAAAAATATTTAGTTCTGTGTGTATCTGATAAGTATTTCTGTAAAATTAAGTCTCTACTATCATTTTTGCAATATTTACTAACTAATGAACCTAATCCCATTCTACCCTAAATTCATTTTAGACCGATAGTCAAAAATATGATTAGATCAATAATAAATGGATTATTTCTATAGCGCCGTTTTCGTCAGAAAATCACTTCAAGGGTGCTTTACAACATAATTTATCTAACCTATACCTTATCACTTATATGATATGATTCTGATGACACAGGTTTTTTTCAATTTGGATGAGTGTTTCAGGCTAATAATTATTGTTTATAAAAATAATTGTTACCCTTTGCGCTATGCACAAAAATCTTGTCTTAAGTTTTTAAGAACTTTAGTTTATCAATTTATTACTAATGACTTACAGCTAAGATTTATAGGTAGAAACTACCTAATTCAGACTTATAATTAGTGTCTTACATCTAAGACCTGTAACTGGTGACAAACATGTTTATGAACAATATGTTTATAACATCTATGGTTTAAGAATGCAGACTTACATTTAACATAAATTATATAATGATTGTTGCCCTTGTTTTCAGAAATAATTTACACAACAATGGAAGATACAAAATGTTACTGTTTACAAAAATCAGAACATAACCTGATATCGGGCGAGTTTGTATAACATCACAGCTGTATTTGTATGCCTCTGATTAATTTGAGGATAATATACATACATTTAAGGTAAGGACAGACTGGGCCCACGCACGCAACGTATGCGATCCTACGTTCCCAGGCCTACGTGCACACTTGTCCTACGTACGCAACGCAAAGTTAGGTAAGGACACGCCTTCCAACGCGTGTGATTGGTGTTTCTAGGTAACGCGTCACTCAGTTGATTTGACGTTTCTTTTTAAGGTTATGTGTTTCCCTTGTTACTTATTAGAAAACGCACGCACATCTACTGTTCAGCTTTGTAATTATCATGTCTTGTAATTCTGAAAGTGATATACATTTTATCAACAAAACTACCAATAAATGCACCAGCAAATCTCAAATGAACCGCAATACAATCAATAAACGTCAAAAACATAAACATAGACATCAACTCAAATCGTCGGTCCCATCCCCTCCACCTTCCACACGTCCCACGCCGATCTGGACAACGCAGGTCGGCGTTGCGTGGGGCGAATGGGATTGCATTGCGTGTGACAAGTGTGATTCTATAGCAACTATTTTCATATCATATCTATGAACTGTCAGTTGTCCAGATAGCTTAATGCGTTGCGTGCGTTGCGTACGTGGGCCCAGTCTGTCCTTACCTATACTCGTATATCATATTCTACGTGTTAATGATGATGGTAATGCTAGACAGATGCTTTTATAAAAGTATGAGTGCCAAAAGAAAAAGGAAGTTTTTACCTATATTAATATTAGGGATATGTTTTTATTGTTAGTTTTATGACATGGGTGCAAAAAATGTATTTTTTTGGTTATCTGGATTTAAAGAAAAGTATTTACGAGTATATAATTAATAAATTAAATTAATCGTCGATCCATTACCAGCATTAAGAAGATTCGTCGCTCAACATTAAATTAGATTAAGGTGTTCGGCTCCCACTGACATTGTATATTGATAGATATTTATTACAACACCTTGACTATCTCATCAGTTGCGAATTATTGCTTGGAATTTGGTTTTGGACATGAACCATTGAATTATGTTACCTTGTTTAAATTTATTTTACCTTATCTGTGCTTTTTTTTGTTATTAACTATTTGCTGCACCCTCTTCGGTCTGTATCCATGATTTTCGCCTTTGGCTCATAAAGCTTAGTAATACGTAACTCAATCTTGTCAATATTACTGGATAATATCGTCTTTTTTTATTCCTCAATTTTAAACGTATTTTTGTCATCATAGCACCAACTAGTACCTATTAAAAACATATTTAATTATATAAATTGAAAATACACTTTGTATATACAAAGTGTATTTTCAATTTATATAATTAATAATGATGCCACAAAGTTACCAAGCATTTGAAGAAATTAAAAAACATATTTGTTTACTCTATAATATTTATTTTTCTCATCTATTCATAAGTACGTTCATAATTTTTTTTCTGTACTATTTTTCTCATCTCTTTATACTTAATTATTATAATTTTTTTCTATATGTATTATGTTACCATACTATTTCGATACTAGCTTTTTTCGCTTCTATTTTTGTATAATGGCACTTAATATGAACTAAACTTGTCAGTTTGACAGTCCTAAAATGGAATTTGTTCCCAGTGAGGCAGTCAAAGCTTTCTTACATTTTATTGTTTAATAATGTTTGTTTCAAATACATAAAAATAAACAGATAAATACAGGAAACAATGTTATTAACAATGTATGAATGTGTTCACGAATTTATCGAAATGAGTATCTGAAGAGTTTTTAGTTTAGCTCTAAATTCTGACGGACTGGTTATGCATCTCAATTCCATAGGGAGTTTATTCTATGCCTTAGAGCTGGACACTCCGAAAGCACGATCACCAAACTTAATGCTCCGGTGGCGTTTAGATAAGTTCAACCTTCCGATAGCAGATGATGTCGCAGATCTAAGAGTTGACTGCCTTAGACTAGTATTTTCCGGAACACATAACTCAGAAATATAGGATTGGGCCATTTTGTTGATAGCGTTGAACACAATCCAGCACAACTTGGACTGGATCCTTTCAAGGCACTTCAGCCAGTGAAGATTTCGGAGATGTTCCGAAAAGTGCGAAAACTTAAACCACCTTTCCATCTACTCTTGACCTCTATACCTTTATCCCAATCCTATGTTCCCCTCCCCCCTCCCCCCAGTGCTATGACACATATTAAAGATATTTTAATGGGATCGTCTTCAGATCATCAAACAACACCCAAATACGAAATATCGATTGGACTGACAGTCACTGTTTTTTTTTGTATTGTCACGATTAACTAGAAGACCGTTGTTCCACCATAATTCAGTGGTGGTTGAAGACAGTTCCGCGAGGCAGTTGAAGTAGTTTGAAGAATTCTATCCCATCCTAACGATAAGTGGGAGCGGGGGTGGCAGACGGGTGGCGCCCGAACGATTGAGTTATTCTCGGAATAAACTTTTTACGCCGAGAGAGAAGGAAATAATAAAGGTTGGAAATGTATTTACACACATACTTTCTACTTCGTGACATAGGCCTCCCTTAACTTTTCCAGGTTTGCTGATTTTCGGCAGCTCCAACACATCCGAAGCCTGCAGTTCTCTTCAACTCGTTAACCCATCTCTGTCTCAAAAATTGAAGTCATGGGTTCGGTGTTGGCGCGCTAAGCTTTGAATTACCTGTAAGCTATTTCTCCCTCCCCTACCCACCGCATATACTTCGAGTCATATTGATGGATCTACGTATCATCACAGGAAAAAAAATGCACCCAGATCTCGTTCCCGTACCCTTCAGATAGCTCGAGAAATGTAATGATTCCTCTCGCCACTCTCAACCAAATGGCGCTCACATTCTAAGGGCTCAACACGCGTATTCCTAGATCATGTTTAAATGGTTAAGGGGGATCTTTTCAGTTCTCTTTGTGCTAATGTTCGCTTCATTGGCTATCCGCTGAATTCAAGCTCTCCGGGTTGAGAAAACGATTACAATTATCAATATAAAGAGCAATAATTCATGTGTTGATGGATATATATATATATATATATATATTTAATTATTATTATAAATCAAAAAATATATAATTACATAGTTTTGGAAAATACATATATAAATAAAAATAATTAAATAATGTACTTTGTATTCACCACCTTATTAATATAAAGTTACCTAGATGTTTCTTCATCGGGAGTAATTCTGAAGAAAGCATCGCTTTCGAAACATGTAGATATCTTTATATTAATAACGTGGTGAATACAAAGTATATCATTTATTATAATGACGCCACAAGGTGAAAACCATCCGTTTGAACAAATTATTAAAAAAATATTTTTGTTTTTTTCCTTAATCAAACCGTTATATACCTACTACAGCACATACTTGAGGTGATTTTTCACAAAAACGGCGCTATAAAAATCATCCTATTATTATTATTATTATTATATTATATTACTTAACTATTAATAATTAATGTACACTCATCTTCCACCCACAAGCAAATGCTTCGAATGGAAGAGTAGTATAAAATCTGTAATATTACATCAGTATTAAAAAAAATAAAACTAGAAATATAATGATGGTGCCTGGAAAGCAAACCGTACGCAAACCCTGACCAACGCGCGATATTACAAACATACTTATGTTTATTGACTTCATTCGCAACCAATATTTCTTACAAACCCTGCATTAACACTTCATAAAAAGATACGTCGAGGGGCGTAGCAATAATCGGCAGTAAGACCCGAAGCCCTATCTGCAAGTCATAAATAAACGTATGCTAAATAGCGTAAACATATTTCTGTTCTTCCGTTACCATTATTTGTTAATAAAAACACTCAATTTATGTGAGCTTTTAGTAAACTTATAGTCCAGCTGAAAATTTCATAATATACATTAAAATGTGTCAAATCAATACTAAATATTATTTTATCGACAAGATTAAAGTATTCGAGCTGAACTGGCAAATGGTTTTAGTTAACAATTTTCTTTACAGGAATGCAATACAGGCGGACCTCGGCTTTCGCACATTCGACTTTCGCACATTCGACTTTCGCACAATTCGCTATTTCGCACATTTTTGAAAAATCGTTTTTTTTTTTTTTGCGATAATGCAAAAATGTTTTGTTTCCGTGCAGTTGTTTCCCTGTCGCACCATGAAATGCATATGAACCAGGTCCGTACTATGAAAAGTGTTACTTTCTGTTCGCACATATGCATTAACATACGAGCGCGAGCGAGTCCGAACGCATGCGTTTGTATGTACTAATTTGTACACACAGGTTTAGTCTCTTGAGTCAGCGCACATACTGTTCGCATTGTTCTGCGAGTTTTGTTTCAAATATTTTGTACCCGTTTTAACATGAGTGAGAAACAAAGAAACTGCGAAGTAGATATGGCTAAAAAAAAATCAAGAACCCATAAACTTCATACAATCCAAACGAAGGTGGATATAATAAAACGCTCTGAAAATGGAGAATCTTATGCTTCAATCGGCCGTTCATATGGTATAAACAGGTCTACGGTATGTTCGATATTATAGAATAAAGATAAAAAAAATTTTGGAAATATATCATCAAAAATTGGTTCCAAAAGGTTGCCTTGATGGATGAAATGGAGAAATCTTTGTGTTATTTGATAAGTAATTAAAATCAAGAAAATATTCCTCTGATTAGTTCAATGACTCAAGCTAAGGCTCTTAGTTTACACAAAGATTGGAAGGTAAGACTAAACGAAGATTCAAACACAGTGTTTCATGCAAGTAACGACTGGTTTTCAAATTTTAAAATAAGATATTCTTTACACAATATTAAATTCACTGGAAAATCATCTGATGCGGATGAAGATGCTGCAAAAGACTTTATTTCGTCATTGTCCTAAATTATTGAAGATGGAGAATATACCTCTAGTCAAATATTAAATGTAGATGAGACTGGTTTATTTTGGAAGAAAATGCCTAATTCTTATCAAAGGACGAATCAGTTGCCCCTGGTCATAAACCTTCTAAAAACCGATTGACATTGCTTCTTGGTGGAAATTTAGCTGCTGATTTAAAATTGAAGCCAATTTTAGTTTATCCAGCAGAAAATCTTAGATCATTGAAAGGGAAAGAAAAAAATGCTTCCAGTCCTTTGGAAATCCAATAAAAAACCTAGGTTACTGCTATAATATTTAAAGATTGGTTCACTTCACATTTCGTACCAGCAGTAAAACATTATTGTGGAGTTAATAATTTACCATTTAAAGCATTATTAATCTTAGATAATGCTCCAGGACAACCAAAATCTCTACAAAGTTTATACCCAAAAATCAATGTTGTGTTTCTTCCCCCCAATACTACATGTCCCATACAACTCATGGACCAAACGGTGATAGGTACGTTTAAACGATATTATATTCGGTCGATAATGAATCAGGCCATCAAGGCAACTGACATGGAAGTGGGCCCACATTAAAAGATTTCTAGAAGAATTATAACAATGGAACTCAATAAACAATATTGGATACGCATGGGCTGAAATAAAAGAGTCAACAATGAAAGGTTCATGGAAGCAACTATTCCCACAAATGATGAGTGATTTCATAAATTTTGATGAAATTCCAGAAACCATCACACTTGAAATAGTTCACCTAATGAACGAACTAAACCTAGATGTTAACAGTGAAGATGTTAATGAGATGATTGAATCTCATTCTGTACCCTTAACTAATGAATTTCTAATGGACCGAGAAGAGAACGAAAATAGTGTACAAATTGAAAGTGAGGAAGAAGAACCATTTTTGAATATTATGGAAGAATGTGATCCCAATGGAGAACGCATATCTCAAGTGCGTAGGGCGATCCATAATAGTACCGCATGTTACAGAACTCTATGAAGAAAAGAAAAAAAATAGTAAAATGCAACTAACCCTCCACAAGTTTATTAAGAGATTATAATTTTTATTTAATATGTACTTAGTTAATAATTTTTGATAAATAAAAATTTTAAAGTACAATTTTATTTGATTTTTTTTACATCCCTCTTCTTTCGCACACATTTTCAGGAACCAATCATGTGCGAAAGTTGAGGTCCGCCTGTATTTCAAAGAATCCAATAAATTTTAGAGCATTTATTACTTGTTTATAGTCGGCATTACATCTCCAAGTATATCTCAATCCTTCTAAAGGGTGTATTACTATTTTATTGCCGAGTTCACTACTTGGAAGAGGGATAATGTATGAAATAAAGGAAAAACGATGATTTGTTACGAGTGAAACATAAATAAGTTTGGATATTTGCATTTATTAAGGCGGGTCTCCTGCAAATTTTTATTCGAAACATTTAAAAAAAAAACATACGCAAAAACGTTTGTGTTCGTACACCTTCCGTCCATTGCGAAAATGTTTTGTTTTTAACCAAGAGTAGACAAGATGAGTTCTGGAATAATCTTTGAATGTACTACATACTTTTATAAGTTGGAGTATAGTACGATTGTTTTATTTTTTTATTGAATTTAAAAAAAAATCATTGAATGTATTTATCACAATCTGTCTATAAAAAGTTATGAATATAAGGGCTACAACGCTATTAGAAATAGCAGACAAAATAAGAGAATATACACAATAGTTAAATAAATATTAACTATTACTGATACATAAACAAACTTCTCATAATAATATATTATAATCTCGCTCAGTACATAACCTAAAAAACCTGTTTCTGCTGTGACTGACGAAGTATCGGGCTCATAGGTAGACACGCACTGTACGATAGTTATTCAAAAACTTCTTTATGCTGTGACTGACGAAGTATCGAGCTCATAGGTAGACACGCACCGTACGATAGTTATTCAAAAACCTCTTTCTGCTGTGACCGACGAAGTATCGGGCTCATAGGTAGACACGCACCGTACGATAGTTATTCAAAAATCTCTTTCTGCTGTGACCGACGAAGTATCGGGCTCATAGGTAGACACGCACCGTACGATAGCTATTCAAAAAATTAAACAAACCCTTCCCCCTCCCCCTTCTTCCCCTCTTCACCCGCATAGGGAATGTTTTCCATCGGCGACGGAAAGCACAACCATTATATATGCATTAGGGTGGTCCAAAATTTTTTTTTTATTATTTTTCATCTGACCGCTCCGTGAATTTGTTACATGTATTCATAGTAATAACATAGTAAAATTTCAGCGAGATGGCTCAAGTAAAAAGGGGTGCTCAATCGAGTGTTGTTTTTGAAATTTTTGTGTAAAATGCTTAATTTGTACTTTTTAATATATTATAATAAAACTAATATAAAACTTTTTTCCACTTAATTTTATTTGACTGTAACCAGGTTCAGCCTGTCAAGACCATCTTCAGGCTTATATACACAAATATGGGGGAGGGTAAGAGGGGTGGTCTACAAGGATTTTATTCGAATATGTGGGTTTTCTTACAATTGTTACTAAGTGGTCTTTGGCTGTCTAATTTCTAATTATTTTGGTTTTTTCCAGTAGGCATAATTACCTCGGGCTTGTAGCTTTACTTCAATATTGTTTGGGAAAAACCTTACAAGTATCATTCATTATTAATAACTCCAATATAAAAGAAAAATTTGATATTGACTCTCCATTAGTAATTCATTGGGACGGCAAACTGATGACCGATATAACTGGCAATAAGAAAGTAGAGCGCCTTCCGATTTTTGTCTCTGGTTGTGAAAAACTATTAGGAGTACCTAAACTTACTGCAGGAACGGGGGAACAAATATCTGATGCTGTTTTTGACACAATGCAACAGTGGAATGTCACAAATAAAGTCCGGGCTATGAGTTTTGACACTACTGCTTCTAACACCGGTGCCAAAAAGGGAGCTTGCACTCTTTTAGAAGGAAAGACAGGATGTGATCTTTTGTGGCTTGCTTGTCGTCATCACATATTTGAAATAATGCTTTCAAAAATATTTACTCTTTGTTTTGGGCCATCAAGCTCTCCTCAAATCCCACTTTTCAAAAGATTCAGCGATATTTGGGAAACATTACCGAAGGAGGACTATGATTGTCTTGACCTCGATAAGAACGCAGAACAGTTCGCTGAAAATACTCTTGAGAGTCTTACAACCGCTCTATCTAGAGATAATCAAGTTCGTGATGATTACGAAGAGCTAATAAAGCTCACCATGATTGTTTTGAACAAACCTCCTACGAAGATACATTGGCGCGCTCCAGGTCCGATTCATCATGCTCGTTGGATGGCGAAATTGCTGTATGCTTTGAAGATTTTTCTCTTTAGAAATAATTTACAAGCATTTAAACTAACCAAGAGAGAAGAAAAACAAATTGTTCGATTTGTTAGTTTTGGTGTGCTCATCTACACCAAAGTTTGGATCAAAGCGCCTTTGGCAGCAGATGCGCCAGTAAATGACTTACTACTTTGGAAGAGCTTAAAATTGTACGAATCCATTGATTCCGAAATCAGTATAGCAGCTAGGGATATCTTAGAGCGTCACTTATGGTATTTGTCAGATGAACTACTTGCATTTGCCTTGTTTTCTGACAAGCTGTCTGATGCTGAGAAACAGGCCATTGTTCAAAAAATAAATTCTGATGTCGGTAATCGTTCAGTACGAGGTGACTCTGCTAAGCTTTCCTCAGAGGTTACATTAGATGCTTTTGCAACACAAAGAACGTTGAAAACACTCTTAGTTCTTGAAATCAAGGACTCTTTCTTGCAATTACCTCCTGAGACTTGGAATGACAATGTTGATTACCTTCAAGGCAAAAGCTGCGTCACAAATTTGCGTGTTGTTAATGATTCAGGGGAGAGAGGAGTTAAACTGTTTGAAGATTACAACACGAAGATTACTCACTAAGACTGAGGAAGAAAAGCAATTTTTACTTCATATCGTTGAACAAAACAGAAAAATCGTTTCCACTGAAACATCCAAAAAGGAGTTAACAAACATAGTTTTGAAAGATTGCGACTAATATTATGTTAAGTATTACTTTGTTACAAAATTTTATTAATATTTAAATAATTTGTATACTTATTTGATTAAAATACTTGTAATATTAATAAACCTTAAATTACGTGTTTTATTTAAAATCCTGAAATTTTGTCAAAAACTTATAATTCGATGAGCACCCCCTTGTATATAAGATAAGGGGCTGAAATTTTTAACACATCATAGGAATGGTAGGTGTAACAAATCAAGGGTACGGCTACACCTATATTTGATTTTATTTTTTTTACTATATAGGCCTGGACCACCTTAATATGCATACATATATAATAACCACCTATTGTTTCGTGTTTTTGTGTAAATATTTTCAAAAACCATTAGCCTAAGATGCGACCTTACAGAACAATATTATGTCATTGTTTTGGTTTACGACTTATTGATTTTCTGTAAATAAAGTACTGAATATAAATATCATTATTATGTTGATCATGGTCACGTATCGTATTCTGTAATTTCCAAATGATAATTGGGAAACCCTTATTCCTTTTGCGATGCCTAAGGGTAAGCGGGTGACTTTATTTGATTTTGTTTGTATTTTTATAAGTAAAAAGGCAAATCTCGAAAATAATTCACTTCGAACATATTATTAATTCTAAATAAATCAAATATAGCAAACCTAAGAATAATAAATTTGCAAAAGGAGAAAATATATGTAGGAATCTCTGATCTAGAGCTTCCTTCAAAATATCAATGAATAAATTATCTCTTTGCAAAGACAATATTATAATTTCTTCAAAAGATTGGTATATTAATAAATTTAATAGTTAATAAAAGTGTAAATAGTCAATTAAATATAATTAATAATAAAAAAAAATTAAATAGCTAAATCTTGAATGTATTCTCATATTAATATTAATAATAAAAATAAATTATTTTTAATCTCTAATATAAAACTGTTATTCAATGTTTTATATTTTTTTTTATAAATATGTTTGATTAATTTTTATCTACTTTAATCAATTTTTGTTTATTTTTATAATTTGTCTATTCTTACATTTTTGTGTTCTATGTTTATCATTTGTCTATACTTGATATTTTTATTTTTCAGTATTCTGTATATTCCTGATGAGGAAAGCTTAGCTTTCGATACATGTTCATATGTATATATTAATAAAGTGATGATTACAAAGTAATTTTTAATTAATTTAATTAAAATAATATTAATTATGTTCTATTTATTCCGTGCCTTCAATATCCTAATGAAAGATTTTAGTATTTTTTTCAAAAATTAGTCTTCATTTTTAATGATTACTTACTCCCTGAATACTTTACAGATGATATGACGTGTTGTATGGACATCATCGTCATCATTGTTGGTAATACAGTGACTAAATGTAACTGCAAGATGTTTGTGTAGATTGTAAATATTCTCGGTGTTTCAATTAGATTCATATCTACTTTATTAGGTTGACTAAAAATTAACTACTCAATTCTTAGTTAACATCCCATCCCCAAAAACATCACGTAAAAACGTTCAAATTATAAATAGCCGCCTTCACGTACGTAACTCCTCCGCTCCAGTGAAATTCATTAATATTTTCCCAGGAAACACGTTATAGCACTCCGGTAGGTTTAGTTTATGTATGAGTTAGGTCCCACTTATCCTCAACTCGTGACGTTTGGCAGGTAGGTAGGAACTACCCCCAACTATCCCTAGTACCTATCTAACTACCTAACTACTCAACTACCCAAGGACCGAAATACGTGTGAGAGGTATTACCCCAAAACCATATCAACAGACTGGTCAAAACAATCGAGATATAAAAAGGGTGAATTTAAAATAAAAAGGCGTATTTTCAAATATGAATAAGTGCATTGAATATTTATGAATTGTGGCGCTACTCACAGCACAGACATCAACTAGTGAGACGTGTAAAGAACATATAACTGTTACAATTAAATGCCAATAAAAGCCCGGGTTGCAGGCAAAGAAATGACTATCATCTTTGAACATTTCGGTAGGTGTGTTCGCTAATATCATTTGCTTACCGGTTGAAGTTTTCTTCCATCGATTTCCTTTTCTTTATTTTCTTTCAGTATCACATGCGTCACTATGATCATGTGTATTTAGTCAATAAAAATTTTCAATTTATGAGGTTTTACAGATGGTACACTTACTTGAGAACAGTCCAATTATAAAAAAACTCAGTTAATATACACAAATTACTTAAAATTACAAATAATCAGACAAAAAGTTACTCAACGGTACACAATACAATACAAACAAGAGATACAAAGAAAGACACAAGTGATACATAATATAATATTTTAAAAAAATCATTTATACTTATTTTCATTAAAAATATCTACATTAGCACACTCTATCTTATTATATAGTTGACACATTTGAGACAGAGGACTGGGGTAGGCAATATTATTTCTAAATGTATTCAGGTGGTATGTGCTATGGCGTCTGAAACAATAGGAATTGGGTACATTTATATCAATACTGCTAACGGCCTCCTAACCCCCCTGAGAGACTGTAGAGCCGAAATTTTCCTTCAACACTGTTCAAATTCACAAATATGCTTTTCCCAGCGAAATTCTCGATCAAATTTACGATCAATTTAAGATATAAATTTTTGTTAATTAAGTTTGTGATCTATTTTACGCGAATCAAATATTGAATGACGATGATTTATTTCCGTTTTCAAATGTCAAAACACCTATTTTGTATGTTTTAAATAAAACTGAAAAGAATCTAACTTATTTTAATTATTATAAGCTACGTTTTGTCTTGTTTTTTCAAACGTCAAACGTACGATACCAACATGGTGCTTTCGCGGCATTAGCTAAAGTTACTCTTTATTATCAACATATTTTTTACGCATATGCTTGTAAAGTATAAAATCTTGTTAATTGATAAACTAAAGTTTTTAAGACAAGATTTTTGTGCATAACGCAAAGGGTAACAATTGTTTATAAAAATGATTGTTACCCTTTGCGCTATTCACAAAAATCTTGTCTTAAAAACTTTAGTTTATCAATTAATAAATATTTGTAAAGTCAAAACATTTTTCACCAATAAAATGTAGACATAATTTGTCTCGACGCCATCTATTGAGGGATTTAGCCGTTACGAGCCTTCCTCATACTAATAAAGTTGGTTGTTTACAGGTGAAATATAATAAAAAACAGTAATTAATGAATGAAACACTAGTATATATTGATTAACTTGGCGGGTTTGCGATAAGCCGACGTAGCTCAATGGTAGAGCATCTTACCGGATATCAGAAGGGTGCAGGTTCGAGTCCTGTCGGCGACATTTATCTTTTCTCGGATGGTTTTTTCAATTTGGATGAGTGTTTCAGGCTAATAATTATTGTTTATAAAAATAATTGTTATAAAATCTTGATTAATGTATTATTAATAAAAATACAATATTCACTCATCTATGTTCATTTTAGATAGAAATTTTTTACTTTGATGTCACTTTATTGTCTTAAAAATGGATGGGTTCTATTTTATTGTGTATGAAAGTGGGCGGGACTATTATATTATCTATGAAAGTCGGCGGACACCTTCATAGACAATTTAGAAATTTCAGCGATAAAAAATGCTTGGAAACAGGCAAACAGAGCGAATACTAAACAAAATATTTGGCTGAACGGTGCCTCAGATTGATCATTCGAAAAGATGAGAAGAGCGGCCGTAAAACATAATGTAGTATCGACATGACCGTGAATTATTGTGCATAAACATGTTAAATCAATCCATTTCCCTCTACTTTTAAGTGAATTAATATTGACGTCTTCTAAAATGATCACGTAAACCACATTTAAAAGGTAACATTCTTAGCATTTTTTTAGAATGTTTACATATTTGTAGTAATGAGGATTCCAAATAGAACTTCCGTATTCCAGTTTACATCTAATTAAAGCACTGTAAAGGGTTAGAATTGATTGAGGGTCCTTGAATGATTTACATATTCTGTGAATAAAACCCATCATTTTGAATAAATTATCGGTGAAAAAATCATAATCACACTTTATTTTTGAGCCAAAGCCATTCATGATTTTTTTTAAAAGGAGTGTGTCAAGATTTGATCCCTGTGGCACACCAGATTTTACAGATATAGGGGATGATTTGTATCCATTAATAGATACTAGTTGTGTTCTGTTATACAAATATGATTTCATCCAACGAAATAGGTCTACATGTTTTCCGATTTGATCAAGCTTACTAGTAAGATGGAGTTTTTAACTTTATCAAAGGCTTTAGGAAATCAGTATAAATTGCATTAACTTGTAATCTATCATTAAATTAATTACATAAATATTAAATTCCAAAAGATTTGAATTTATAGATCTGTGAGGAACAAACCCATGTTATCTATGGCAAAGAAGGGGCTTAAGTAAGAAAAAATATTTATAGGTTATGATTACTATTTGTTTTTCATCATTTGCGGAAATACCTTCAAGATACATTACTTTAGGAATACAATTAGTTTTAAGAATGATTATTAGTATGACCAGAACACCTTTATTTTAACATTGAAGAAGATAATATTAACACATCCCAAAATGAACCACGAATCCGAAAAAACAGCAGAAATCAAAAAGGTTTCTTTTTCTACCTCTACATATGCGGGGTAACCGCTTAACCAACTTAGCTAATGAGACCAGTTCAATTTACGCCATTTACACCAATATCATACTTCAGCTTACTCATCATACTCAAGCTATCCTAGGTAGAGGTCCTGGGTTCGAGTCCCAGATGCGACTGAAATCTTTTTAATTTCTGTTGTTTTTTCGGATTCGTGGTTCATTTTGGGATGTGTTATAATATCTTCTTCAATGATTAAATATTACAATGAGGTTTACAAACTTCAATAAGTTATAAAAAATAAATTGAACCTTGCAAACCATCTTCAACACAGTTGATGTAAAATTTATAACATTCGCTTAGCATTTTTTTGACATATTACTTAAATTAGAGAATTCTCTATAATATGACGCGTTATTTTGTTTCTGTTTTTTTTTTACCTCAAGTCTAACGTTACACCTTTTGTTAAGAAGAGTTATCAATTGTTGATTATACCGTGCAGGGTATTGATTTGGAAACACATTTTAAATTTTTTTTTATCTAAT
Source organism: Halesus radiatus (assembly GCA_022606495.2). Lineage (NCBI taxonomy): Eukaryota > Metazoa > Arthropoda > Insecta > Trichoptera > Limnephilidae > Halesus > Halesus radiatus. The sequence continues at coordinate 106,996 of JAHDVE020009068.1, forward strand.
GTAAACGAATTTTAATGATGTTATTATTAAGTTCTGGAAGTATTTTATTATTTATTACACAAATGTATACTGCCCCGAAGAAGCTGCGGTAGTAGCGAAACCGGGTCGGCAAAAGTATAAATTAAAGTGATTTAAACAAAGTTATTGTTTTATTTTTTTAAATATAATGTCACATCACCAAGTTACCGCTTCATATGAAAATATTTAAAAAAAAAAACTTATTTATATGATTTTATTTACTCCCACCCAATTCTAATTTGGACCGGTGTTTAAAATAATTATTTATTTTCGTTAAAAACAACATTTATTTATTAAAAATTATTAAATTTGATTTATATTAAATTATTATTTTTTTAAATTAAATAGAGTTCTAGGAATTAAACACAAAAACAATAAATTTTTAATGTTTGTCACCTATTACAAATAGCTTTTCATAAAACAAGTGAACCATGTTATTAATATCCTCATCATGGAAGCCCGCCTCAGTCCAGCCTCCAGCATCGACGCATACTGGACAAATATATTGTCCCCTCATAATATAAATGCCGCAGCACCTTAAAGGATTTATTTTCATATACTTATTTAGTTAAACTCTTCTTTTTTATTTTAATTTTTGTTTTATGCTGTGATGTATCACCATACTACTGTCTTATAATTTTTGTATATTTTTCTATAACTATTGCATGTATATTTTATATGGAATGTGTGGGACTGCACTAACCTCCCCACATACCGGAATAAACATTTATTATTATTATTATTATTATTATTATTATTAACATTTTTTTTAATATAAAATGGGTTATCCAGTTAACGGACAATGGTTTCTGTCGACATTAATCATAGTTTCCCCCCTTGAAGTCATATTTAGAATAAAGCTGTATAATTTCTTAGAATTGTTTTTTTTAATTTTATTTTCCCTTAATTTCAAAGGAAGGATGATAGCGATCTAGTTTGGTTAAACTGGTGCTGTATACATGTCTAAGTTCATTAGATAAAACAAGGTCTAACAAAATTTCATTTCTATTGAGTACTTGATTACAAATTGAGAAAAGGTTGACAAGACAGTATGCTTTTTCGTTTTTATGGTTACAAGGGAAAAGTACATTATGTGAGGTAACCATTTAAATTCAGGCAGATTGAAATCGCCTATAATAATAAACTGCCAATTGTAACTAGAATGTTTTAAATACAGATCCTGTAACTTTCCAATCTGATCGCAATAGTTATCAACAGTTATACTAGGGAGAATATATATACACCTCTATCTCATCGGCGTCAGAATTCGACTTGACATGTTTAACAGGAAGCAATAATGGGGCTGTCATTTCTTTGAATGTTCTTTTTTCCCCATATTCACACAAATTCATAAAGAAAACGTATTATAAAGATGTCAGTTTTCATTTGTAAACGATATAATTCGCCAACAAAAGTTTACTAAGCGGTGATTGGTTAATATAAAGTCACCACACCAATATGAGCATTGCAAAGTGAGCTCATAATCACAGCGCCAATCAGTGCACGTGGGCCTTTGGAAACACTTCACTGCTGTTCGAGAAACTAGTTAAAAACAATGCAAAAAAATCAATAGAGAATAACTACATTACGTTAAAGCGATGTTGTTTTTTACGACAAATAAATTTTTTCTACCGAAAAATTTGTTAAAAATCCAATTTTTTAAGTATAGACAATAGCTTAACAAAACGTGGCAAGTACAGTAATATTGATGACGTATGTGGCATTTGTGGTATAAGAATTTTTATTTAAAAGAAACATTACTTGCATTCTCACAAGTTGTCAAGGACGAAGCCCAAGAGGTACAACAATTACCAGGGGGCGAGGGAGTTTCTCGCAACACCACTGTATTTAAATGCTAAATTATTTTAGTTTAAATATTTTCTTAATTGATTTATTTAAATGTGTTATATTGTTTTAATAATGTGAACATACTGAGAAATGTTGAATAAATAACTTTCCTTGTTTTATTAATTAATATTAAATTAAGATCATTCGTACGTTTATTAATTTCTAATTGTTCAAGCAAATTTAATCTTAGACCCTTTCTTTCTATATGTAAGGCTCCCTGTTGTCAAGCGGGACGTGATTATTCAATAAGAGACGTTCTGCGAATTTTGAAAAAGTGCTTTTATTTTTATAATATCATATATATTCTTTGAATCAAGTTAAGAAACCCCTTCCGGTCTGTCCGATATACGAGTAAGTACATACTCATACATAGGAAAATAATATTGCACCACCCCATAAAGGACCTGATTTTCATAATAAGCAAACACTTTTTGGATTGACATGATGAATTAAAACAAATACACTTTGTATGAATCCACTATTATTTTGTATATATGTCAACTAGTTTCGATTCTGCTGAATCTTCACCGGGACTGACATATACTCGTACACAAAATAAAAGTGGATTCACACAAAGTGTATTTCTTTAATTCGACATAAATTTGCTTATTTTGCAGATGGGTACTATGTAAATACAACTTAAAATTTGTATATTACGTGTGTTACGATTTAAGCGTGTAAATAATATTGTTATCTATTAATCCAGTGTTTGGAGCTTTAAACAACAGCGAACTTTGGTGGCTCAGCAGAATTGAAAACACAACAAAAGGGTCTTCTAAAAATATTTGTTTGTTTACTGTAGTACCTATGACCCATATTAGTGTGAGATGTGGCATTTTTGCGTTGTGTTTTTAGAAACATATATTAAACGTAATACCTAGTTAACTCGAAATACTCCATTTTTAACTCATCAGTGTATAGACTGCATAGTCGCATAAGTCGAAAAAATATTATTTCTCAATTTGTTGTGATATTTGCAACGCAAAATGAAACAAATAAGTTATTAAATCCTAAGTGAATAATGGTATCAAAAATGGTGCGTTGTTTTGGATGACGTCAGCACAGTACGGGCCTTTAAATCATTATAATATACCCTTCTTGGAGAACATTTAAGGCAGACAGAACCTTCCCGTAATACCTCCCTTCTCCATTAGGGCAGCAGAGTACCAGCCGAGTAGCACCTGCCACATACCCCATCCGATGAAAATATAACACGGAAAAATCGACACAATGTTAAAAGGTATTAGATAATAATTTAGCTTTACCTGTTTTTCTTGACAATTTTTTGAATAGTATTTGCAGAAAAAACAACAAATAAGGAAATTTTATTAATATCAGGCCAAATTACGGTATTTCGAATCCCCTCCCTGTTTAGATTTTTTCTTCATATTGAATGATTTCTACCTAAATGCGGAACCAACGTCATGACGTCCTCGCAATTTATACACATTGAATAAAATTAACGTCGGACAACCTGCTGTTTTGAACAGCGAGCTTTTGTACCGTATTTATGGGCCTTGAGTGTATTGAGGTTTGACGATTTTCTACCAGTTACTTAAAGGATATCAAACCCCACATACATATATACTTACACAATGTTACCCACCATTCCAAGTAAAAGCCCAAGGGGCGTTATTAAGTTAAATAAAATAACTCGTACCGGAAATAACTGTGTTGATCCATTGGCATATCCTTCTCACTTCTTTTTCGTCTTCCCGCCGCTTGTTTTACTGAAACGAAGTACAGGAGCCGGGAGGCCACAGGTGGGTAGATTTACGAAAAAACCGAAGGCTTTCGTTCTTTCTTTTCACTTTGAATTAAGAACAATAAAGTTTAATTTAAGGAACACATAAATCTAGGAGTTCAACTGCTTTTAAGTAAAAGGTCTGATGTTCCAAACTTTTTACTTTGGAACTAGAGAAATGTTGGTGAATTCTTTGGAACTTTATCTTTTATTTTTTAGGTATCTCTGGTATACTGTCAATGTACAGTTTTTTTTCAAAAATTTTAGGATAAGTGAGAAAGCTGGCTCGGAAAAAAACTAAAGTAAAGTAGGACCATTCTGAAAATAATCGAAAATTAACTGTGCTTATTTTTATAATTTGTATATTTTTTATTGTAAAGTAAATCAATTTTAGTAATGTTTTTATTAAGTTCTGGCGTTCAAATTCACTTTCAAAGTATGGTTACGCCACATTACGGCGATTTGTCACCACCCAATTTAAATGGTTTTAAAAAAATTCACCGATTTACCACCCACACTTAAATTCATTGCATTAATGTCGTACTTTTCACTATAAAATCATTAAGAAAAACCTACCATCATTAATTCTGGGGGAAAACAGACTTCAACTACCTTACAGAATAGAGAATTTTAATTATCAAAAATTTTCCCGAGTAAATCGACATTTTTCGAAAATTTTAATTATCATTTCAAACACCATAAAATTTAAAATTGGGTGTAGGTAAATAAAACCACATAAGTAGGTCGTCGTAATGTGACCTAACCACAGTTTGAAAATGGATTTGAACACCGAAACAGCATTCCATATTATTGGCTGCTATCCTTATGATGATTGCAAAGTTTCGTCCCGAACTCAATTGCAATCGGAATGAATGGGATTTATAAAAAATGGAGTCTTGAACTTGAAGTATGATATCGGTGTAAATGGCGTAAATTGAACTGGTCTCATTAGCTAAGTTGGTTAAGCGGTTACCCCGGGTAGGTAGAGGTCATGGGTTCGAATCCCAGATGCGACTGAAATTTCTGTTGTTTTTTCGGTTTCGTGGTTCATTTGGGATGTGTTAATATTATCTTCTTCAATGATTAAATATTACAATGAGGTTTACAAACTTCAATAAGTTATAAAAAATAAATTGAATAATAATACTATTAATTATAATAAAAGGTATTTATTCCAAAGGGTATGCAGGGGTAGTGCAATGCAATAAGTTCCATAAGTGATAATAATACGAATAAAAAAATAACAAACGATTTCACCCACAAGTTTTTAATTGTCATGGAGGTGAAGTGATATAATGTGTTAAAATAATACAAGTACAAGGCTATAGTCGGAGGCATTCGTATTAATTAGCCAGATTTCTAAGTCATGATGTACCAAGTCTTCCTCCATATCATCTCCCATTAAACCTCCCGCTGGGATTCGTATCCAAGGAAAAGCAGTAGTTTTCTTTTTATGTCTAACATTCATATTTACAAGCTATAGGAGTACGCAATTCTCCGGAAGGTCTCCGTGGTTGAGTGGTTACGATTCTTGGCTACGAATCCGGAGGTTGCGGTTTCAAATCCCGGCGTGCGCAAATAAATTTTATTTAATTAAGTTTATTTATTAATAATATGTATTATATTTTCAGCATGTTCTAGAGTGGTAGATACTATCAGCATCGCCCTGGTGACCACAATTCAGAATCGAAACGTTGCTTTAAATGGCTTTGGCCGTATTTGGTGACCAGATCTGAATAGCCAGGTACTTTCTTCTTCCATCTCTCCTATCTCCTTCCCCTCCTCAATTCCTCCAACCTCAAAATATACACCAATTGGGGATGCCATAGTCTCACTGGCTCCAGACGGTTGGGAGCAGTTGGGATTCGTCTGTGGTATCACAAAACAAAAAAAAACTATTTATACTTTACTTATAATTTCGTAAGCTTCTCCCTTCATAAAATACTACACATGATATCTAATGTCCAGTTTTCCATCATAATGTTATAATATGGATAATATATAGAATATTAAGAATATGGATAATATCGCCCTCCTATTGTTACTATCAAGTTGATGAATTTGAAAGATTTTTAATGTTCCGACCAACGCATATAAAGCTTGTAAGAATGCCTTCCTTTACAATATTACGTTATAATTTGAAATATTTTAAATGTTCTGACCGACGCATATAAAGCTTGGAAGAATGCCTTCCTTTACAATATTACGTTATAATTTGAAATATTTTAAATGTTCTGGCCGACGCATATAAAGCTTGGAAGAATGCCTTCCTTTACAATATTACGTTATAATTTGAAATATTTTAAATGTTCTGACCGACGCATATAAAGCTTGGAAGAATGCCTTCCTTTACAATATTACGTTATAATTTGAAATATTTTTAATGTTCCGACCGAAGCATATAAAGCTTGTAAGAATGCCTTCCTTTACAAAATTACGTTATAATTTGAAATATTTTAAATGTTCTGACCGACGCATATAAAGCTTGGAAGAATGCCTTCCTTTACAATATTACGTTATAATTTGAAATATTTTAAATGTTCTGACCGACGCATATAAAGCTTGGAAGAATGCCTTCCTTTACAATATTACGTTATAATTTGAAATATTTTAAATGTTCTGGCCGACGCATATAAAGCTTGGAAGAATGCCTTCCTTTACAATATTACGTTATAATTTGAAATATTTTAAATGTTCTGACCGACGCATATAAAGCTTGGAAGAATGCCTTCCTTTACAATATTACGTTATAATTTGAAATATTTTTAATGTTCCGACCGAAGCATATAAAGCTTGTAAGAATGCCTTCCTTTACAATATTACGTTATAATTTGAAATATTTTAAATGTTCTGACCGACGCATATAAAGCTTGTAGGAATGCCTTCCTTTACAATATTACGTTATAATTTTCCTGAAATGCATGAAAACATTTTCCTATAATTTCCCATGAAAATCAAATTATCGAGGCACTTTACGATACATGACCGTTTATGTTTTTCTTCAAACTGAAAAAGGGTACATCAAGCTAAAGCCTTCATTTCCAGAGTGCAAGTCCCCTTTCCCCCACCCCCAACATTCCCCTATAAACAACATTCCCCTCGACAACTTCCGGCCAGGAAAGCTGCCTTCACTAATTGCTCCAACAGGAAAAAATAATGCCATAAAGTGCATTTGCGAGCATACTGAAACTAACGAGGGTTAAGTGTATTCTCTCAATAAAACATGATACTAATATTATCCTAGTTAATTTATTTTTATGGAAAAGTGTGGAAAAATAATTTTGTAATATAATGCGCGATTCGATGGTTAAAATTCCAGCGAGCAGAAATAAATTTTATTAAAATAATTTTACAAATAATATATTATTTGTAAAATTTCACAAATGGTATTTTCGGCACGTTTTAGAGTGGAAGATACTCTCAGTACCCTGGTAAAAGACCACCATTCAGAATCGAAACCTGGCTTGAAATAGCTTTAGACGTTTTTGGTGAACAAATTTAAATAGTTCATCTCCACCTTTCTCCTCTCCATCTTCTTACTAGCCCCTACTACCTCCAGCCTAACAACATGCCCCAATTAGGGATGCCAAAGTTCCACTGGTTCAAGACGATTGGGAGCAGGTATCACATAAAAAAGCTCAACGTTTTGAATCTGAATAATGGTCTTTCACCAGGGCAATACTCAGAGTATCTTCCGCTCTTGAATATGAGTCGACATCGTTATGTACCTATCTAAAGCGGTGTGTACTCGTATATATGGGAAATAGAAAAAAATACCTATAAAGTGTAGCTACGAAGAAATAAAATAAAACAAAACACGCAATAAAAATTATTGTCCAGAGCTCTCAAATATAACAATTGTAAAATGTAACGCCGATATATACAGCCAGCAATGGAATACAATCAGCAGCCTACTTGGATTAGAAGGAGAAGAAAGTTACCGGCCGTTAAGGCGGGAATGATTTCACGGGCACTTCCGCCTGACACCTTCCCGCGATCTACGTGAACTTGTGCTTTATAGATGTAATATACTATTACTAGTGTACATAGTTCCACAGCGATGGCAGTGTCCATCAGACGGTTCTAAGTGGGGGATAATTATCCCGCCCTCAAAGTCGTCAGCGGCGAGACAGAATCTCACCATGAGATGGAAAAGAGCTTAGCTTCCTGGCTCTCCAATCGATTGCACATAATTCCGTGTAACATGTTATTTAATAAAAAAACGGAGTAATGAAATATAATCGAATGTTTTTGTAAAATAGTTATCTCTTAAATTTATTTTCACAATAATAACTGTATTTATTATATTAGAAATATTTTAACAGTAAAAACTATATTTATTTTGTTTTATGTGCCTTGATTTTAATTATATTTCTATATGTAAAAATGATATTTTGGCCATGTGTCCTCGATTTTCTCAAAAATTACTGGGAAGGTTTAGAAAGTAGTTTGAATGAAATCCAATACGTAAAACTGTTGCCATAACGTTTTAAAATTAGTATGAAAAACATTGAACCCACCATGTTGTATTGAGGTTAGCCCATAGATATACAACTCTGGTTACCCACAGATCAGATATTCAAAAGAAGAATGTTTGTTTGGGTAGAATATTATCAAAGCGGAAAACACAAGTGCTTAAGAACTTTATTATTTAAATGTATTTTGAAAAAAAAAATGTTTGGAAAGAAATAAATTTTTCCTTATTTCTTTGTTTAGAGATAGTAAGAATCGTCATAAGGCATTACTTTCTCTATCAAATCAATTATGGCACCCAAACGACAAGAAAAATATCACAAATTTATTAAAAAAAAAAAAATCTTAGCAAAGCCGGGTACACATCAGCTAGCTAATAATGAACATAATTTCTTTTAAATTTCTAATATAATTTATTTTTAGAATATTTTATAATAATTTTATATTTTTTTCAATTATTTAAACGTTTTTAATTAATTCATTGCCTACTTTCACCAGTTATTGTTAATTTTTGTAATTAGTTCTCTTTGCTTATTATTTTTCTATACTTGTTATTATTTTTAGTAATTTGATTATACCTGATAAGAGGAGTTTTTCTTATTAATTATATTTCTGCATTAAGAACAGTGGTTTAAAGAAAGTAATTCGTATTCATTATAAAATAACGAGGTGTTTCTAGTAAGGGGACTTTCATTTATCGAGAGATAAAATATACAACAATAAATATGCTTGTGCTTGACAATCGGAAATAAATGAATACTAACAAATTTAGAGTATATTACTTGAATTTCCCCTACATAATAAGTTAATTTGTGTTACATTATATTACTAACAAAAGCTTATCGTGTATTTTCGTATCACAACAAAGTTATTGCCTTTATAAGATAAATGTATCGAAGAAACGTTGAAAGCCTTCCGTATCTGTGGCGGACAAGGAACATTTTCTTTAATTAATCGGAAATGTTAGTTAATTAAGCAAACACGGGTCGTAATTAGTTGCCTGTGGAACACCGCGCCTATGCTCTCGTACCACCTGCTGACAACAAGAATACAGGTATTTACAGTTAGTTCCTTGCTGTTGTTGTTTTCTTTCCTCATTACGAGTACTTACTTGTATTTAAAATAATGATTTTTTGTTGCTGTTTTAAACCACTTTATTTTATTTACATCAATACATTATCGACCGGTTTCGGTTGAACTCAGCCTTCATGAGGAACGGACACATATAAACTAAATTAACATACAGAGATATATCATAATGAAGACAGTAAAAGTGGGGGAAAGAAACACTACATCAGAGTAGAATGGGACACAGCATCAGCATTTGCCGAACACTTAATTAATACTAACCACACATTTGATAAAAATACACGAGTACAAGCAAAACATAAAATGGAATAGGTTTGCTCATTAATAAACTAAGAAACATTAGAATGATCAAAATCAAGTAAAAATAATAATCGCCATATTTTAAATAAAGAATTAGATTTAACCCAGAGTCCGATTTAAAGGATGTTCCCTTTCTTCCCCTCCCCTTCCCATACCCCTCTACCTTACGCTCTACCCCCCCCCCCTTCTGATACTCTGTCTAAGAATAGAAACTCTGATATACTGTCCCCCGATTTCACTGTCTTCATTATGATATATCTCTGTATGTTAATTTACTTTATATGTGTACGTTCCTGATGAAGGTTGAGTGCAACCGAAACCGGTAGATAATACATAAATATAAATAAAATAAAGTGGTTTAAATAAAAAAAAATCTTTAATTTAAATTATAATATGAAGCCACAAAGTGATTGCTTCCTTCGATAATTTACTAGCATGTTCTTAGAATTCGGGATAACACACAGATCTTTGATGACATGAATATTACAATCATGATATTTTTTTGTCAACAATTTTGTACAACAAAGATCGGTGTTAATTACCTTTTTATACAGATATTTAATAAACAGTACTGAATTGAGTTACATAAATAAGTACATATTACATAAACATCACATTTGTATTTATTTGTTCACGAGATTGTGTTGTTTACATCAGGTATTAGGAAGGTAAATACACAGTATCGTGCGTGATGCAGAGCGTCCGCAGAAATAATTTATACTGATTTATTATATCGTTATACAATGTTACAAACGTAACTCTATCCACACGAAAATTGTAGGGTTTCACATGTAAAACTGTTGTGTGGACTGTAAACAACAACAACAAAATATTTATGGTTTCGGTTGATTGTAATAAGGGATTGTAATAAGGGATAGATTAAAGGTTTAAAAGGACAGAGATAACCAAACACTTACCGAAAGATGCCGTGAATGAACATGCTCCCGAAAGTAGTTTTTCTTCTGGTGAACAAGAGAGCACTCAAAACAATTACTGTCAGATAACTATGTTCCATTTTTCAAAACATTATGTTTGGTTGCGTAAGGTAGGGACTGGATAAATAGTTATTAAGGTAGGAACCACCGCATTGTCATTTCAGAATCTAACAGAAAGTTACGTATTTATTTAAAATAAAATGAATAATAAATGAAATCCCTCATCAGGGTACACAGCATACTAATAAATAATGACAATAATAAAAATAATAATAATAAAATAATAAAAAAATAATAATTGGATGATTTGTATAGCGCTGTTTTTGTGAAAAATCACCTCAAGGACAATAACGTAACAATAGACAAATTACAAACGTAAACAAAAATTAACAACAATTGATGAAAGTAGGTAAGTAATCGCTTGGCTTCCGGAGCATGTCGATATTTATATATTAATAGTGATTTACACAAACCATTTATTTTTAATTTTATTGAAAATGACACCACAAAGTGAAATAAAATTAATTGAACAACATATTTATTTCACTTGTGGCATAAAAATATAAATAGTTCCAAGGGGGTTCGTGACCTATCTTATTGGGAGTTTAAAAAGGGGAGACAAAAAGTTTTTCATCCGTAAATCCTATTTTGGACATTTCTATAATTTTCGTATATTCCCTTGATCTAAAAGATTTTTCTCATATCACTACCAGAGATTAGCGATCTGGAAACAAGACACAATTTGGCAATTCATTAATGCGTCCACGGGCGACGAATATAATTTCGTAGGTTATAAAAAAAATATTATTTATCTGAACGTTTTTTAATATAAAAAAGTTACATCTTCAGTAAATAACTTATTTTAATAACAACCTAAAACATAACGCTCGCAGGTTTCTTTTATTGATTTTCGCAGAATACTATTCCATACAAATTTGGTGTGAACAAACCCATAGTCGCTGTGCACCCGGACAGTTAACAGATTCCTACAGGTTGGCGTGCTTCCACGGCTTGCCACTGAAGCGCCATCAGTATGGGATTGTATGAACTATTTCTTAGAACAGAAAGTCCTGTAAATGAGAAAACACCATCAAATTAATCAAATACTTGAGTCGGGTCATGTCAGGAGCCAAAATAACAGTAGAGTAGGTATGTCAACCGGCGATAGTTAGCTCGTTAATTTAGGATCATGAAAAGATTTTTTTTTTAAATTGCTTTATAGTATCGGTGAAAAGGGAGTATTTTACAACAACATTACCGTAATGCTTGACAGCTGATGAATTTTTATAAACTTTTTACATATATTTATACAGATTTGTTTTACAGCTGTATTTTATGTAGGTCTTACCGAACTGTTTGATTGTAAGAAATCTCTCATTTTTACATGTTTATTTGATTTCAATCTAGATAATACTCAACATTTAACATTTAATCGATACAAAAGCTGAAACGGACCAAAAAACAAGGACAATTCAATTATCAAAAATTCTGTCAAATGTGACGAGACTTTGGAACTACCCGACTTTACAAATTTCATTACATTAAGAAGGTAATAAATATTATTTCTATTAGCTACAAATGTCCGCTAACATCTTGACCCGCTAAGTGATTAGTTGTGCCCGTACTTCCATCTACATCTCAGTTTTAAGAGCGACGAAATTTACGACGTATTTCATCTATTACGTTTACAGGACAATGTAGCTTTATAGCCTTTTTGCCAACATCGACTCACCTTGAACTTGCTACGACTTTGGGGACAACGGAGGTTTCACAAGACTTCAGTATTTTATATGCAGGACACGGGACGCATTCAGCATTGGCAAGCAGTCTGCTTGGACTTGCACTGCAGTTCAGGGCATGTTCGCAAATCGAGGCAGGTATTTCAGACGGTTTGTCATTTCCAAGGTAATAGCAATAAAGCACCATTCCCTGATATGTTAGTTAAATGGATGATGGGAGGGTAATTGTTAAATTTTTTAAAATTAAATACCATACTTTTCTTATTGCGTTCATCCGTAAATTGTACAATACATAGGTGTATTTTTTTCCAATTTTTGTTTTTTACACAAATTCATTGTTTGCATAAAGCATTATTTACACAATTTTACGAATGGATATATATTATAATAATTTTAAATTATGATAAAAAGTTGAGAAATAAAAGGTGGGTACCATATTACGATTTAATTTAAGGAATAATAAAGACATTATAAAAATGGCACATTTTCTATGTAAAACCACAATATTATGATTTAATATTTTGGAATATTAAAGCAAGATAAAATTAAATCGTAGGTAAGTACCTACCTAACAACTCATTTTAAATTAGAGAACGATAAAGAAAAATAAATTCAAGTTCATAATAATATAATTTAATCACCTGCGCTGAGGGCAACGGGTAAAACGCCAGCCGACATAAAGTCTTCGCGCATTCCATCATTCTATGTTTTAGTTTTATAAAATAATTTGGTATACACCAATATCATAACAGTGCCGTGAGGATGGGAATAATCTTTATATTAAAAATCCCGTCAAAATTCACACCAAAGAGTTTAAAAAGCGATTAAACGGCTTTAATCACAGATCAAAGTACGTCCGCGTTAAGTGCCTTAAATAATTTCAAAGAGCTTGAATTTAAACTGTCAAATCTCTCATTTATTCATTTCCCAGCCCAAAGTTTCCCAATAAAAATCTAGGGTGTAATTTAAAATCAGCTTATGTAGGAAGAGACATACCGTGGCAATTAAAACTTTTCAACTTAACTTCTGAAAAACACGAACGGCATTACGGGGAATTAATTAAAAAAGCTCCTTTTCCATAAAGCCTTGTTTTGCTCCGAGCGATTCCTGCGAGGCCATTTTTAGTTCATTTTAAATTCACCAGAGATATAATAACACTTCAACAAAAATTCGAAATGTTCAATTATTTGTACGAAGGGGTTGCGCTTACAAAGGATATTTTTTGTTGTAAAATACTGAGTTTTAATTATGAAAAATATTACCTACGTTAAGGTACCAAGAATTTAAAAAAATATTTTTATTAAACGGATGAAATTTCTAGATGACTGGATGGATATATTATTAGGTATATGTATTATGTTCATACTGTAAACAACTAGGTGATTAGATGGATATATTATTAGGTATATGTATTATGTTCATACTGTAAATAACTAGGTGATTAGATGGATATATTATTAGGTATATGTATTATGTTCATACTGTAAATAACTAGGTGATTAGATGGATATATTATTAGGTATATGTATTATGTTCATACTGTAAATAACTAGGTGATTAGATGGATATATTATTAGGTATATGTATTATGTTCATACTGTAAATAACTAGGTGAGCACCGTACTGCGCCTGTCTCTCCTATTTGAACAGCAAATACAAAAACCGAGTCTTCTCCGTTTCACAAAAGTATTGCCTCATTTTATCAAAAACACAAAAATTAACCATGGTTCAGTCTCTCGTAACATAACCGTTATGTTTGAAAGCTATCCAAAATTTGACTCAAAACTGAAACGGGCTGAGAATTGGGATTTATTATGGGGTCCAATGTGACAAAGACAAGTTAGCGCTAATAGTAGATTTGTTGATTAAAATGGATGAATATATAGGGAGATATTTACCTCCATATATGCATGCACACTCCTGTTATTTAAGCAGTATATTTTTAGTCCTGAAGATGTTTCAGTCGAATCGAAACTAGTCGATTATACAAAAATAAAAGTTGATTCGAACAAAGTGTCTTTTCATTTAATTCATCATGTCAATCCACAATGTGTTTTGCTTATTGCGAAAATGTAATACAATGGACTTTGGAACACTCCAACTTTAGCTTTCCTCTATTTTGTTTGAACGATTGTGTACATTTTGGAAACATATGTATCCAGCAACGATATATTTCTTTTGTTCAAAGAATATTTTTTTTTGTTGTCGTATAATATTAATTACATATAATGGAAACTTGGAAGTCACTCCAAGTAGGTTGTCAGCAGGATTTTAATTAAACAATATTATATAATACAAAAATAAATAACAATCATCATACAAATGTAGCGCAAAATTAGAACAATATGGGTGCATGCATGTACTGATCAATGTGCACAAGTTGATTTTTTTTTTTAAATATGAAAATAGCATAATAACAGTTTTGTTATAGAGATACCAGAATCCAATTACATAAAATCGATTTAAATAATATTATAAAAGTATCACCAAGTATTAAACAAATTGAGAAATAAAAAAAACAGTCGTCCAGTTTTGTTACAGTGAGGATAGACTTAATATAATAGTAACACTAATATAAATAATTTTAAAGATTCCCGCAGCTATCAAGGAAATATACAATCATATCGACCCATCTCCCTACCTAACACATTATCAAAAATAATAGAGAAATTAGCTAAAATTAGATTGATGACTTATATAAAAAAAAAACATGAAATTCTCTCAATTAATCAGTTTGGCTTCAGAGAGAATATGGGAACGAGTGATGCAGCTTTAAAAGTGATCACCACAGTCGTAGAAGCTCTAGATTCTGGTAATAAAGCAATGGCTGTCTTTCTAGACTTGTCTAAGGCCTTTGATACCGTATCCCATGGTTTACTGCTTGAAAAACTTAATTCAATGGGTGTTGCTAATAAAGCACTAGATTGGTTCAGAACTTATCTTGGGAATAGAACACAGAGAGTAATTATTAATGATCATATTAGTTCAAATAAATTAATTTTACATGGTGTTCCTCAAGGTAGTGTTCTAGGTCCAATTTTATTTTTATTGTATATTGACCTATGTAAATTATCATTCTTGGGTTCTTCAGTTGTATTTGCAGATGATACTGTTTTGGTGTTTGCTGGTGATACTTGGGATGAAACTTATGCTAAGTGTGAGTCAGGATTAAAGACTGTTAAAAAGTGGCTTTATCAAAACCTTTTAACTTTAAACACACAAAAAACTAAATATATTACTTTTAGCATTTCCTCCGTAAGTCAACCCTCTGTGGACCGTTCCTTAACAATGCATTGTTATGTACACGAGTGCAATTGTCAATCTTTGGAAATAATAATAATAAATGTTTATTCCGGTATGTGGGGAGGTTAGTGCAGTCCCACACATTCCATATAAAATATTATGCAATAGTTATAGACTGAGGCGGGCTTCCATGATGAGGATATTCCTAGAGCTGTTTATTCTTTCCCTCATTCCAGCCACCCTGGATCTTATAAGGGCTGCAAAACCGGAAACTCGCCCCTCCGTAAACATACTGGAAGCGCTGCGGAAAGAGTAGACAATATCAAATATCTTGGCGATTCCTGCGATTCCTGCGGCTGCGGTGACTGATCTAAATAAACGATCTTTTCTGATCTGTTCATTAGCACCCGCGGAATCGAATAACCTTACTAAATTTATGTTTTTTCTACGCATTTTTCTGTAATTCGGCGACAAAGTATCAACTGTCCTACTTTGACCGCCACGACATTTTTTGTAATAATTTTGGCTTCTTTAATAAAAAAAAGTGAAGATTGCAATAGGCTCACTTCAGGCAGGAGATCGAGGTTCACATCCTAATTTTTTGATTAAGTCGATCCAACATTGACAGAATCTACGGCAGCTCGCGAAAAATTCACGAGTTCAAACTGCCCGATACGCCGGCTCCCCGCAGCACGGTATCGCATCGGAGTACTTAAGCGACGATTGCAATTCCAAAAAAGTTAGAGTATTCTTACGGATTCAACACCTCTCCTGCCTACTTCGCCTGCATCTTCACCCGGCCTGAAAATCGATCAAGACTTTTCTTCACCTTCACCAGCCCCTTGCAAGAAATCGTCTGCCTTTTTCAAGGCATTTCCCCCCCCCCCCCAAGGCATACACCTCCCCCCTTCCTTCCCAACCTGCTCTGAAGCGTCGAAGTGGCCAGCATCATCTTCTTCTTCTAAACGTGCGGCAA
>JAHDVE020009069.1:0-25402 GCA_022606495.2 Halesus radiatus
ATATTCCCGATGAAGAAAGCATCGCTATCGAAACGTGTAGATATGTGTACATTATTAAAGTGGTGAATACAAAATAATTTTAAATTCATTTATGAATTATTTATACTTAATGTAAATGTTATGTTACGTTTGATTTGATTTAATTACATTATTAAAAAAAATTCGTTCCTTTTGGTTTATCCAGTCATGATATTAAGTTCTATCAAATGTGTCGGTGTATTCTCTCTTGTTTGCCTCAAATATGTAGGCATGTGATTATATAGTTTAATTGAATAGTATTTGAAATATAACTGGATGGATATTTAGGAGGAAAATAGAGTTATGTCGCATTCCACCATTTTCACAAATGCAAGAGAGTAAAATATATTCACTTAAATTGTTCGACGAAATTTATGCAATGAGCTTTAAAATCCTAAAACGGAGAGAGAAATAACTAAAATGTGTTGAATTTTTAAGGAAAGTTTACCTTATCGCTCTGTGCCTGTCATTTGTCATAAAACTTCGCTTGAAGTGTTCCAACTTTTTTTCCCTTTATGGTCATAAAGACTACCATGAAACGTTTATGTCGACGGAAGGTAGTAGAATATGCTTTACATCGAGGAAAAATAATGCATGTTTTCCTTTGTACCATTAAAAGAAAAATAATTGCACAAGTTATGGTAGTTTTCATACTTAAAAATCCTATATTTAATGACGGTATAATTCCACCCTTTAAAGCAATGGAATAATTCAGGATATTATTGTCCTCTTAGAGGTAAAACTCATTATGTTCCATACTAGCTGTATGAATTTTACCTCTAACGGGACGCTGTATCAACACATTTTTTTAAAATGAATAAGATTTTACAATATTTCTAGAAAAAAAACTTGAATGTTAAGGTACACAAAAAACAAGTTATTACAAAATTTATTTCTAAATAAGATATACATATTAATGCTCTTATCTTTATGGCTGCAAAAAACTTTGAAAAACAATAAGCTCTGGTATTATTTGTAAAGCCTTTTCTCAAACGTAATTCTTTCTAGCTTGCAATTTCATTTTGATCACGAGTTATTGTGATGTGAGATAGCTTGATATCGATGTTATGCAACTCGGACAAAAGTGTAAATGTAGTAAAGAGAACTTGTATTTTTTAAAGTACATCAATATACAATTATTTCCCTCAAATGCTCTGTGAAATGAATGTTCACTACGTAAACCAGATAGGCGTAATCTTAATATGAAGTCGACATTTACAGCAACATAACATAATGGACCAATCCTCTGAATAGTGTACAAAAATGATCTAGTAAAATTCTCAAATATCAGACTATTCGCAGATGATGCAATGATATATATATCTGGAAATAATTATGTGTCAATTATGAACAAAATAAACTATGACCTTAACAATGTAGCTTTTTGACTGAAAAATAATAAATTAAGGCTAAACCAAATTTATGAAGATCCTAAGTAAAATAATAGCAGATTCTCCTTTGATAATGTTAAATGGATAAATTTTGAAGGAAGTATCCGAAATGAAATATTTAGGTATTATTTTAAATTCCAGACTGACTCTCTCTCTAAATACAATATATGTAATAAATAAAATCGGCAAAAAAGTCTAACTAATAGGAAGGATAAGAAGTTACATCAGTGCAAAATTCTATAAAACTATATACAACGCCATCTTTTATTTTTATTTTATATTAATACCGCAAAAGAGTCCCAACCGTCCGGAGCCAGTGAGACTATAGCATCCCCAATTTGGGAATGCTGTGAGGCTGAAGGTATCGGGGAAGGGAAGGAGAAGGAGAAGTGGAAAGTGAAGAAATACCTGGCTATTCAGATCTGGTCACCAAAAACGCCTAAAAGCTATTTCAAGCAACGTTTCAATTCTGAATGGTGGTCTTTCACCAGGGCGATACTGAGAGAATCTTCCACTCTGGAACGTGGGTAAATATACTAAATATTATTTTTAAATGAATTAATTGTGAAACAGAACAAATTAATTTAATACAATTTATTTGCGCACGCCATGATTTGAACCCGCGACCTTCGGATTCGTAGTCGAGAGCCTTACCCCTCTACCATGGAGGCCGGCCACTTTGTTCCTAAAATTAATTATTGTAGCAGTATTTTGTCCTTGTCAAACGGAGGAGTATAGAAAACTAACAGTTTTATGGAGACGAAACAAATGTTCCAAAGTTAAAAAAATGTTAAGGGATCTTAACATGCTGTCTTTTAAGCAAATCATGTACTTAAATGAAATAGTTTTTTTTTTAAATGTTTAACGGCCGACAAAATTCCGAATTCTTATGAACAATAAATTAACATCAACACAGACATAACCACTCTATAAGAAGAAGAAATGAAATTAGACTTCCCATTCGAAAGAAAAAAAATCGCAAAACTCGTTATTATGTAGAGATATGATGATCTTTGATAAAAAAATGATAAAAGAAGAGGAAAATGTGTTGTGGAATTTAAGAAGGCAGTGACGAAATACGTAAAGTGGAATTATTAATTGCGTGTTGTGACTAAATTGTAAACATGTGTTTGCATACATTATGTTCATTTTATAATGCACATAAGCAATGTACTCATGTTATATTTTAAGTTAAATAATTCAAATGGAGTTCCACAAATTAAACTTGAAAACAACAATCAAACATTTGCACGACGCTTTAAGAAATTAGTTTGTTTTTTCTAGGAATTTTAATTTTGTATCACATAATTATGTTTGAAATATTTCTACATCAATCGACCGCTGGCCTTGGGAACAGAAAAAAACTCTGAAATTGAAACATTAAAGCATTCAATGTATTTTATAAGGAAAAAGCGCTGAATCGAATAAAAAAATTCAAGTTAAATGAAACCAACCAAATTGCTCGCACGAGTAAAAAAAATGTTGAAATGGTTGCAAAAATAATTTAAACATTAACCCTGAGCTGAACCTACCTGGTAGGCCTCATTTTAATGGCCCTCCGGACTAGCAACCAAACTCCAGTAAAAGTTTAAATTATTATTTTGTTATTTTTATAAACATTATCACCAATGAAAATCTTTCCCCTGAGCAGACTGAACTTTAATCTTCTGGATCGGCTGTCAATACATGTACTAGTGTTCCATTCAATAATTACTGTTTTTATTATATTTGTAGTATATATTGATTAACTTGGCGGGTTTGTGATAAGCATCTAACCGGACATTAGAAGGGTGCGGGTTCGAGTCCTGCCAGCGACATTTATCTTTGCTCGGAAGGTTTTTTCAATTTGGATGAGTGTTTTAGATTAATAATTATTGTTTATAAAAATAATAATTGTTACCCTTTGCACTGTGCACAAAATCTTGTCTTAAGTTTTAAAGAACTTTAGTTTATCAATTAATAAATATTTGACGAGTCAAAGCAATTTTCACCAATAAAATGTAGACATAATTTGTCTCGACGCCATCTATTTGAGGGATTTAGCCGTTACAAACCTCTCTCATATTAATAAAGTTGGTTGTTTACAGGTGAAAATATAATAAAAACAGTAATTATTGAATGGAACACTAGTATATATTGATTAACTTGGCGGGTTTGTGATAAGCCGACGTAGCTCAACGGTAGAGCATCTAACCGGACATTAGAAGGGTGCGGGTTCGAGTCCTGCCGGCGACATTTATCTTTGCTCGGAAGGTTTTTTCAATTTGGATGAGTGTTTAAGATTAATAATTATTGTTTATAAAAATAATAATTGTTACCCTTTGCGCTATGCACAAAAATCTTGTCTTAAGTTTTTAAGAACTTTAGTTTATCAATTAATATTATTTTGTTATTTTGCCTTTACAAAATTATACATATCACAATGGATATCTTATATTGGCCTACTGAATTAGTATTTAGAAAAAATAAATGAGAGATAATATCGAATTCCGCTGAAAATTCTGGTTCAGTTGGCCGTCCTAGACATAGTTGGGAGAAATAACTCCTGAGGCTGTGCAAGGAGAGGCTACGCCTGCTGTTGATGGAGCCCGATGAAATAGCGCAGGACAAGGAAGCCTGGAAGCGCCTCATCGATGCGATGGGCACTTATCCGAATAAGATAGGGGGAAGGAGATGTATATATGTAAATGAAAAATTAAAACATTGAAACACGAAGATAGACAGAAAGGTAATCTATTAAAAAAGGTAAAATGGTGAGAATTGTTTTGATTACATGTAATTACGATTGCAGGTTTTTAGTTCTCTTGTTTTTGGGAGCTCTTTTGGGAGAAAATGATGCTTTGACAAAGCCATTAGATATCAGTGCCAGCTTTACTAAAACGATCGTGAGATATTGAAGATGACTGACACAACCGAGTAAGTCCGGGACAGTGAAGTATCGCTTAATAATATACGTGTGATGGTTTGTGGCTGAGTAATTTTCAAACCATTATGTTCAACATACCGCAAGCCAAGTCATTCATCATTGCACAAACAACATTTACAAGTGGTGAAGGGTTAAAATGGAGGGCGAAGCCAACACAAATATTTTCAATAAATTTTCCTTATGAATTGATATTTATCGTAGGTGTATGCTTCGTTCAAACAATCGCGCAACAAAATTAACTGTTTAAGTATTGTATTGATTTATAGAATGGTTGATGGTTTTTTATGTCATCAGTTTTCTTAGGACCTGTTGCCTGGCGAACGCATAATATAACATAATATAACGATATAAAAAATAATGTTTTATTATCTTCTTTTTTTATTTATTTATAACAAAATAACAATTAATGGTCCTCACTGCTATTTCCCGTGCTGAGGATTTCATTCACAAAATATGAAATTACATTGTATTAAATTGATGTGCTTGTTAAATAAAATTAAATAATTGTGAAGTGAGATGTTTTAAGTGCAGTTGAGTGGTTTCGGTGTTAGTCTGTATTCGGTGTTAATATATTTTCTATTTCAGATATCTCTCTATGTATGTAACGTATCCAGTGTTTTAATTGATTTTTAAATTTATTATGATTGCAGTGATTTTTAAAGGATGGTGGGATTTTGTTGTAGAGTTTAGTAACATCGTATAATAAGTTTTTTTGATCAAATTTTGTGTTTATGGTTCCTTGCAGTGTGTGTTTTTGACTCTGAGATGTAGTGTTTCTAATTGGTGTGATCGTTGTTATTTCTTGTTTTTTGTATTTATGGATGTAAAGCAGAATTGTTTTATAATATAATTGTTTTATTGACATAATGTTAAGTTCTTACAGGAATTTTCAGTATAATTTTCATGATGGCTTTTTTGGGTGCTAATGAGAGTAATTATCTCCTAGCTGCGGTGTATATATTTAGATTTAATCGCATTGTTGCGTAAGAAGAAAATAATGGAGGGGCGGAGAGAGGGGGGGGGGGGGGTGAAAAATACTCTACAGAAGTGGGCAGTGAGATAAAAAGGTTGGGAACCTCGGATTTACCACAATTAAAGAGTAGAAAAAAAATCAAATTTTGTTAGGTTTAATAAATAACCAAACATTAACCAAAAGTCCGAAAAGCCTATTATTCCAAACACAATGCTAGTAAAAAGTTAATATATAGTCGTATATATTATATATTTATATCAATTTAATTCATCAATAATTTATTTTACGTATGAATGTTACAAAGAGCGCCGTGTACGTCCATTATCCCATACATATCAGAAACGCTATAAAAAAGGTTCAGACACGTATAAAATATCAGGTGATTTGAACTCACAGAGACGGAAAAATAGTTAAGCAAACATTATCGACGTAATGCTGAAAGCATGACTAGAGTAAGAAAAACGTTTCCATGAAAATCATTAGTTAGGTGCGCTATATCTTGGTGTGTCATTATTCCGTATTGACCGATATGGGTTGTTTTTATGACAGGAAATATCAATCATAATTTTTTTGTGATAATGATACATTGCGTGGGAGATTGTATCAGAATCGCGTATTAGCTGATAGAATAAAATATATAATGTAAGTTAGATTAGAAAGAGAGCTTAAACGTAATGATTGGTATTTTTGATTATTACTAAATATGCAAAAATAATCTCAAGTGAAACAAATATTGGTCAGTAACGCCTCACAATAACTTTGTCAAGAAAATGTTGATTGAATTTAAATTTCTTGTATTGTTTTTTATATGTTTTTTCGTATATTTTCTTATAATGTTTTATAACGTAATATTATAATCACTTCACAATATTGCAATATGAACAATACGTGGAACACTTCAGTGCAGGATCTTCTAGTGAGCAGCGTTGCCATCTTGGAATCGACACTTCCGTTAGAATGTATGAAAATTCCGTCAGATTCCCGTCAAAAACGACTTAGATTTCCGTCAGATATTCCGGTGATATTGAGCACTAAAACGACGAATAAAAGGCACAACAGCTATTGACGACCGGGAGTTATCTTACCGATTTTTGTCACCAATCAACCGAATTTAATTTTCACGGGAATAATTACAATTAATGAAAAATAATTAAAGTACAATAATTATTTTTGACCGGTACATACGACCACAAATACATAGATGTTCAATAAACACAAAAATATGCGATTTTAGTGATAAGCAAACACTTCGTGGCTTGATACGATGAATTAAAAGAAATACACTTTGTATGAATCCACTTTTATTTTGTATATATGTCAACTAGTTTCGATTCTGCTGAATCTTCATCGGGACTGTAAAAATATCAGTATATTTTTCAGTCCCAATTAAGATTCATCAAATCGAAACTAGTTGACATATATACAAAATAAAAGTGGATTCATACAAAGTGTATTTCTTTTAATTCAAAATAATATCCCTAGTTTCCTAGGTTAGGGTTAGGAGAGTCCTTACAAGTACCTGCAATGAACTAAAAACATATTTTCCTGAAGAAATTTGACAGCGCAATAAAATAATGCAATTAATGACTTCCCATTATTTCAATAATTCCAAGAATTACCTTGTTTTTTGGTCAATACATCATTTTATTCTTGCAAAGTCCGTTAGACATAAAATTCTCCCGTTTTGGAGGCACTCCAATCCGCTAGAAATGACGAAAAATCCGTCACGATGGCAACGCTGCTGGTGAGGTGTTCACAAAACAAATTTATAAAAAATTTACAAATGAACAAATTACTTCTAATTAATTTATTAATGTTGACGCAACAAAATCTTTTGAAGAAATAGTTTACAGTATATTTTTAATTGACACTACATTATACGCAATCTACAGATTGGCAGAATACTGTTGACATTTAATCAATATCAACGAATAAATGACGGATATTTAACAACTGACCCAGTAAGATTATTTTAAGTCGAGCATTATTTGCGCTAATCGGTGTGTGGGTTGTTTTGAGATTGGTGCTTTCGGTGGGGGCGGAGTTTGCGAGCCCGGAAAAGGTGGTCGGGTCGCGAGGGAGAGAGGAAGTTTGCTTTGGAATTAAGCGCTTCTCGTGGCGGTTCGTTCGCTTTTTTTATGTGAATACCGCACAAGAGTCCCAAGTGCTCCCAATCGTCTGGAGCCAGTAAGACTATGGCATCCCCAATTGGAAAATTTTGTGATGCTGAAGGTATTGGTGAGAGGATGGAGAAGCGAGGAGGAAGGTGGGAAAATACCTGACTATTCAGATCTGGTCACCAAACACGGCTTAAAGCAATTTCAAGCAACTTTTCAATTTTGAATGGTGATCTTTCACCAGGGCGATACTGATAGTATCTTCCAGTCTGGAACGTGCGCAAATATACTACATATTATTATTAAATTAATTAATTGTGAAAAAGCACAAAATAATTAAATAAAATTTACTTGCGCACGCCGGGATTTGAATGACATCTTGGTGTTTTCATTTGAAATGTTTTAAACGCCCTGATTTTTTGTCTATTATAAAATGCCAGACTGCAGACATAATAAAATGTTTTTTATATTATAAAAATTGATTGTAAAATAAATAGAAGAAATTAAATAAATTAGTAATTTATCCATTTAATTAGGTACAAAATATGTCATAAAAATTCGGGTAGGGCACATTCCGAGTGGCTTCATTGAATAATAAGCCCGTGTTGAATATTTTAAAAGATTTGCTTCACTGTATGAACATTGGATTCAAATTATACGTTTGTATACGAGGTGTGTTCAAAAGAAAGGGTGAATTTTGAATTTTCGCGGGCTGTCTAAATTTGATTATCGATTTTTTTTTGTTATGCTGGTACACATATGTTTATCATATGTTAGCATTATCAGCCATTTTGGATTAGTGGTTTGTTTTTGACAACTGGAAAGGTTAGTCACGTTTTTGTGTGTTCTTCGATTTTTTACTTTAGGTTCGTTTTCTGAGGCATCATCAGTCCGATTGAAGTGAAATTTTAGATTTGCTTTATTTTCTACGTCCTCGTCAGCTTTTCTTTCAAAAAATCCGAAAAATTGATTCTGTTTAGAAAAAAATTGTTAATAATTGTTGATCCTATGGAGGAATTTCCTAGTTTCGGTTGGAACTTGATAGCCGTTTTCTGGGGCATCATCACTCCGATTAAAGTGAAATTTTAGATTTGCTTTGTTTTCTATGTCCTTATTTCTTCAAAAAATAAAAAAAATCGATGTTTTTCGATTCTTTACTAAAATAATAAAAAGAAATTAAAATTCTTTTGAACACACCTCGTATGATACACGTGATTTCAAGTTCGTTCTTTGGCGAAAGATTATTTTATTTTCATGAAAAACTTCATGTGGAACGGCACGTACTCCACAATATGAAAAGTTACGTGATTCGTTGGTTCACCTAAATTCCCGAGGGGAATATAGCATACAAAAATAAACTATTTTATTTTAATATAATAATATGAGCTTCTGGTTGAAGTTTCTGAAATGAAATAATTTATTCAACAAAAAAAATATGTAATAAAAATAACTTCTACGAAATTAGCTACATAATTTCATTTTGGCAACTCTACAGGAGACAAACAGAACGGTTTATTTTTCAAACTAGCAGGAATTTTCAAAATTTGAGATACTTTTCGGATCTACTTTAAATACATAGTAAATGTTTGCAATAAAATTTTAGTTCTCTTATGAAATTAAATAAAGTTATACTACAATTTTGAACTGCTTTTGGTTAAAATATTAAATTGAATTTTTTATTATTAATATTTTTTTATTGAGATTTTAATATTTAATGAATGTAGAAAATAATATTAACATAACCTTAATGAAACATGAAAACGGAAAAGAAAACGACAGAAAATAAAAAGGTTTCGGTCGCATCTGGGACTCGAACACGGGACCTTTGCGTATCCGGGGCAACCGCTTAACCAACTTAGCTGATGAGACCAGGTCAATTTGTTTTTTTTTTTATTTTATTTTATTTTATTTTATTTTTTTAATTTTTTTTTTATTTTTAATTTTTTTTTATTATTTTTTTTTTTATTTTTTTTTTTATTTTTTTTTTTTTTTTATATGTCTACCGCACAAGAGTCCCTAACTGCTCCCAACCGTCTGGAGCCAGTGAGACTATGGCATTCCCAATTGGGGAACGTTGTGAGGCTGAAGGTATTGGGGAGGGGAAGGAGAAGGGGGAGAGGAAGGTGGGGAAAAGGGGAAATACCTGGCTATTCAGATCTCGTCACCAAACACGGCTATAAGCCATTTCAAGCAACGTTTCAATTCTGAATGGTGGTCTTTCACCAGGGCGATACTGATAGTATCTTCCACTCTGGAACGTGCGCAAATATACTATATATTATTTTTAAATGAATTAATTGTGAAACAACACAAATTAATTAAATAAAATTTACTTGCGCACGCCGGGATTTGAACCCGCGACCTTCGGATTCGTAGTCGAGAGCCTTACCCCTCGACCATGGAGGCCGTCAAAATTATTTGTGTAAAAAATAGAGAATAATATTGACAAATCTTGAATTTGAGATATGATATCGATGAAGATGACACATATTGAACTGGTCTCATTAGCTAAGTTGGTTAAGTGGTTGCCCCGGATAGGCAGAGGTCCTGGGTTCGAGTCCCAGATGCGATTGTAAACTTTTTATTTTCGGTCGTTTTTTCGCTTTCATGTTTCATTTAGGTTATGTTAATATTATTTTCCATAATGATAGAATTTCAAGTACGAGTATTCTAAGACCCAATCGAATCGCAAATAAATCGGAAATTCAGCTAACATATTTTTTTTTATATTTTCATATGAAGCGGTAACTTGGTGATGTGACATTATAATTTATAAAATAAAACAATAACTTTGTTTTACATCACTTTTATTTATACTTTAGCCGACCGGGTTTCGCTACTACCGTAGCTTCTTCAGGGCAGTATACAACTAAACTATGAACTAAGATGCCAAATGCCAAAAAATGGCGTTCAAATCTCAATTTAAGAAAGAATGTGTCTGGAAAAAAAAAACACAAACTTTTTTGCGCTTTCGTCGATCTGCGAAAAGCATTAAACCGAGTTGTTAGAAAAAAAGGGAGGTGTTGTTCAGGTGTGGAGTGAGAACGAATCTCATAAAGGCAATCGCTACTCTTTATGACGGAAGCGCTGCATGTATCAGGGTGAACGGTGGTTTTACACGGTGGTTTTATATGACAAAAGATCTTGAGAAACGCTGTGTAATATCACTGTGGTAATTCAATATATAAATTGATAATTGTATGCAAGAATTCATAGGGGTGGGGTTGGGTGAAAAAATAAGCAATATGTTGCCTGTTGTATGCTGATGATGCGGTGCTGATTGCTAACAGTATGGAAGATCTACAGTCTCTCGTATCTAGGATGATTGAAGTTTGCATGATGAATGACTTACTGAAGAATACAAGGAAGTCCACGGTGTTTGAAATAGAGAGAGAAAGAGAGAACGAGAACAGTGTGCAATATAGTTGTAAATTATAAATATTTATAGCAGGGGTATAAATTTGTGTATTTGGTAAGTATTTTTACGAGAGATGAAAATGCTGAAAGGCAAATTGAAATAAGTACAATTGCAAGAAACTCTATTAATTGGGAGTGAACACAATTGGCAATAATAAAATAAAATATTCAAAGAAGCGAAGCTAGCAGTCTACAGTGGAGTGCTGATATCAACCCTGAGGAATTGACATCAGGAACGCCCGAGAAAGACATCAAATACTTGAGTCGGGTTATGTCAAGAGTCAGAATAACAGAAGGGAGTATACGCTAAGTCCAACTTGTTTTCGGTTCATCCTCCATGCCCACCTCTGCGAAGAAATGGCATGATGGTTAGTCAGTCAGTTAAGAAGTGAGATAAAGCTTTAAATTCATGTTTTCGTGTGATTTCGCACGGAAGTAACAAATTCTCACTTGTCTCATAAAGTCAGTGGGTTTATCGCCACCCAATTTGAAAAAGATTTTAAGATGAAAGGAGTGGAAAAGGGAAAGAGATTAGCGGCAGGATTACATATCTGGCTATTTATAAAAAAAACGTACATGAAGTTTTAAGTAACGTTTCTGTTCTGAAAAGTGGTCCTTTACAAAGGTGATACTCGTTTATGACAATTTAGACAAATTATCAGTTAAGATAGCTTCAACATATTCGATGGCCCAAAATTTAACAGAAATAAGTCCAAAAAATAATAAATTACAATAAGGGAATCAAACTATTCGTCAAAACAAGTTATTTTTCAGTTTAAAAAAAAAATTCTCCTTAAGAGCTGAAAAACCAACCAGAAAATCTTGAAAACATTCAAATGTACCCAGTTTTATACAAATCTGTTTCGAATTGTTTTCGTTTAAAACTGACCAATTATTGGTCTGTTTTAAAATCAGTTTCAGATTTTTCATGATATATACATCATTCAAATGCCACAGCATTGTCCAATGCACTTTTTTTAATATTTTTATTTACATTTACAAAAAAATCACAATGCAAAAAGTTCCGATCAACTACTTTTTTCTAGTTTATCCAACGGAAGTTTGTTATTCAAAACTAAAAATTTACAGTTAAGGTTACAAAATATACACATATATCTATTTAAAATAAAAAATTGAAAAAACGTTTATGAAAAAAACTTAAAGCATAAATATTTCGCAAGAATCTTATTCAAAAATATTTCTACAAAAATATAAAAAAAAAAAAAAACATTAACGACAACTATTAATCTTTTTTGTGTTTAATTCATAGAACTCCATTTATTTATTTTTAAAAATTTAATGTAAATTAATAAAGTTAATCAAATTTTGCAGAACTTAATAATAATATCAATACATTTGTTTTACTATAAATTTAACTTAAAAGATTTAACGACAACAATAAATCGTACTTAAAATAATATTTCCTTTTTATCTAATACAATTAGCTTATTTCAGCTAGACACGTTTCCAATATATTTATTATTTATTCCGTTTTATTTTTGTTTCAGCGGGCAACATATTTAAACAGGTAGGAATCATGTAATCTAAGATTCTTTGTCCATATTTGTTTGTATTATTCCTTCCTTACATTTTGAATTGAAAAAACTGTCAGAAGTAATAAAATTTTATTGAGGGATTTAGCCGTTACTAGCCTTCCTCATACTAATAAAGTTGGTTGTTTACAGGTGAAATATAATAAAAAACAGTAATTATTGAATGAAACACTAGTATATATTAATTAACTTGGCGGGTTTGCGTTAAGCCGACGTAGCTCAACGGTAGAGCATCTGACCGGATATTAGAAGGTTGCAGGTTCGAGTCCTGTCGGCGACATTTATCTTTTCTCGGAAGGTTTTTTCAATTTGGATGAGTGTTTCAGGCTAATAATTATTGTATATAAAAATAATTGTTACCCTTTGCGCTATGCACAAAAATCTTGTCTTAAAAACTTTAGTTTATCAATTAATAATAAAATTTGACATTTATTCGTACATGTTTTGAAACACGCGAATGTACAAAATATTGATTATCTCGAAACAACAGATTTGGAATTGTTGCAGTTAGAACCGGACATCGATATAAGCTTTAATGACGTATGTAATTTTCAATGAGAGCCGTAAGGAACAGGAAATTCACTAGCAAAGCTTAACCCTCAGAACCGAAAGTTTTTCGGTAAAAATATGTTGAACTCTAAGAGCGACTAATCTTACCGCTCCGTCATGAAGTTTATTGATGTGAGTCGCACAATTCTCCCGGATATAAATTCACTGAAGATTTAAAAAAAATCCGGATCCCTTGAAAAGGTCGCTCTTAAATACACATGTTACAAATTTTTCGTCCTCAAATCCACCTCCCTTTAGAATTTACTTGAGGTTTAACAATAAAAAAATGCTCTAACGACTACCTTTTCTAAGGGTGCCTTTTAGAGTCGTAAAAAATCTGAAAGTTCATTAAATCATTTAATTCGAAATGTTTTCAAGCTTTAAAAAAAAAACGAGTCCCCGGCTTTGTTTAAAGTGTGCAGTAAAGTAATTTATGTCTCTTTCACCAACATTTTTACTCAGCTAAAGTTTGTGCGTAAAATAATAATGAAGAAGCTCTTTTCTGCGTAGAAAACTATACTGCAAATATTATTTGAAGTAACGTTTTAGTATTTACATAGTTTCTTCTTAAAGGGCTCAGATAAATGTAATTAAACCAGAAGCAAAAGAAATTCCCAGAATTTAATGTTTTTGGCAAAAGATGGTTGATTTATTTCCCAAGTGAATTTTTTAAATCGTGAATGCTGTAAAAGGGTTCTAACTGCTCCCAATGGTCTGAAGTCAGCGGGACTATGGTATCCCTATTTGAGGAGTGTTACACAGCTAAAATAATTTTAAGTACAAGTCATTACAAACATCAGTCATGTTCAGTCAGTACAAAATTAATTGGATAAATTATTAGCTCATAAAAGTTTATACGAATAAAGTCATAATATTCTATACTTTAATCAGTCTCAAAATTATATAAATTGAAAATACACTTTGTATATACCACTTTACTTAAAATATATAAATATTTCTACATGTTTATAGTATTCATTTATTCCTGAAGATGATAGCATTGCTATCGAAACATGTAGAAATATTTATATATTTTAAGTAAAGTGGTATATACAAAGTGTATTTTCAATTTATATAATTAATAATGATGCCACAAAGTTACCAAGCATTTGAAGAAATTATAGTCTCAAAATTCTTCCAGTTGGATCAATTCCGTGGCACAAAATTATATTTCAGCTCATTAATAACCCCATAATAATAATAATAATAATCGGATGATTTTTATAGCGCCGCTTTTGTGAGAAATCACCTCAGGGGCGCTGTACAAATATTACTTCCTATTCTTATATTATTCTTATATTACGTCTATTCTACGAATTAATTATTATTTTTATTTTTTATTTTTTTTTTTATTATTTTTTTTTTAACATTTATTTTCGCTTTTTGAACAGGCCATCATTACACATCATTTATAGACCACATAAAGAGATGAAGTTAAATTTGTGAAGTTAAAGTCATGTTTAATATAAATAGACTAAAGCACACTTACAATACTAGTCTCAATTTTAATGAAGGATTTATGGTTCCTAGTTGTGTAAATATGTTACCCGCTGAATTAAAAAAAAAAAAAAAAACTGTATTAATACTAAACCATTAATAAACACATCGAAAACTTGGCTAGCTGAGAGAAGCTATTTGTATTAGAAATAAGGAAATGTTATTTTGTTTATGATTTATTTCTTTCGTTTATGTTTTTATTTTTTTAAATATAATATTGTAGAAATATTTTAGAGTAAGATTCTTGAGAAATATTTATGTTTTACGTTTGTTGCACATATTTTTTATGGTTTCATTTTATATGTTGTTGTTTTTTTTAATGTTTTTATTTTACATATTTTGTAACCTTGTCTGTAAATTTTAAGTTTTAAATAACAAGCTCCCGTTAGACAAACTACAGAAAAGTAGTTTATCGGGACTTTAAACATTGTATTTTTTTCTTTTGCAAAATTAAGTAAAAATAAAAACATAAGCGAAGGAACGGGTATTATTTCGGGTTTGTGAATTAATACAGTCTATTTCGATATCTGAGTTAGTCTCCTTAGTGCCTCACAAAAGATATTAGCATTGGTACATGGAATTTGTTCTTAATCACCCCTATAAAGCTATATACCAGTGACGTGCATTACTCCATAAACAGAGGTAAGCTGTGTATAGTTTCAAGTTCAGGTATGAGTTTATTGTGCATTTAGAATATGAAAATGGCGAGTTTATTATGAGGAACGACTGCGAGACCTGTTTCATGGAAAAATGAATTTTGGATTAGAGGTCAAAATTATCACCAAACCGAATGATTTTTTTTCCATCATATGGTATAGAAAATATCTAATATGGATTATAAGTATTTTGTGTGTGTGTGTGTGTTTTTTATTTATTTATTTATTTATTTTTATTTTACTAATGAAATATGGGCTATTAAATAAATAGGTTTTTTACGATTTTAGAGACAACTTTAGTGATTATTTGGAGGTTAATGGTGATTAAATCTACTATGAAAATATAATGAATTAGAAAATTTAAAAAACAAAACAAAAAGTGTTACTATCAGCATTATGATGGGCTTAAATTTTACTTAAAAACGACTAATTTACGTGGAAAACAATTTAAAATATCGACCCCAAAAACGATGTTTTGTGTTTTTACAAATTTATTTTATGTAATCATATTTACATACCAAATATGACAATTTAAAAAAATACCACTAAGCCGCAAATACTTTCTGAAGTTGCCTTAACAACAATGAAAAAAATTTTTTTTAAAGGTCTATTTTTCATAATTTAAAACAAAAATAAATGAAAATATTTCAAATGTGTACTAGATATTTACTATACCTTTAATTTAAAAGAAAAGATCGTTCAATTTGGGTGGGCATTTTGGCCTTAAATTAAGTTTTGTATGAACCAAGCCTCACGGCCGTTCCTCTTTATGTCATCGGTTGATTATTAATTTTGGCAAACTGACAGTGGCGCGGCTCGTGATTTTTAAGTGGGCTAGAGTTCTAAGATTGAAAAATTTGCTACTAGAAGATCTTTCAGCAAACCGGTTTATAGCACCGCAAAACCGAAATTTCCCGACAATCTTAACTATTCTTTAATGCGCCTTGAGGGACTCCGGCTCTTAGGAATCGTCCAGGAGAAAATATCCTCTATGTCTCTAAGAATAATCTGACAGAAAGCTTGGTGCTAGTTGTATCATCGGTCGAAGAAGTTGTTAAAATTGTGATAAAATTCACAGTCTTTTTTAAATTATTTTATTAATTATCAAAATTAAATACAATTTAAATCAATTTACACTAACTACACTTTCCTTTAAGCAATGTGTGTATAGATGAGCGGAGTATACATATTGGGTTTACATGGTTATATGTTTAAATAGTAATTTTTCTTAAAATATTACAAGAAGATGCTTGAAATAATAAATAATAATAATAATAATAATAATAAAATGTTTTTAATCATTGGAGATAAAATTCACAACTCAGCTGGAACTCGAACCCAAATGGTCTATCCGGGACCTGCGCTCTTTTCCAATGAGCTACGTCTACCCCAATCCGTCCCTTTACCTTTAACGGCATCCTACTTCGATTACTAAGAACTATCAATATCATCTTCAATGAATGAATTCTTATATTTTTTACCTTTTAACTAAAAATCGGATAGGTATATCCGAGACACTATATAATGATTGCAAATAAGTTCGGGTAGAATCATGTAGTTAGGATGATAAGGTAGCATAGCGACAGATTTTTATTTACTAGTTATAATCATTTATTTATTTATACTGGGTCTTTACAGATATTCACACTTGTTTGCATGAGCACAATCCTGTTATAAAAACTACGTATACGTATACACAAATGATATAAAATTAAAAAAAAACTTACTCAATGATACATAATACTATAGAAACATGAGTCACAAAAGAGACACAAATGATACGTAATATAATTAACCCAATCATTGTTACATATGTTTTAATAGCAGAACATTTTTCTGAAACTGTTCAAATTGTCGACAAAAATGTTAACATTAGCACACTCCATCTTATTATATAGTCGACGCATTTGAGGCAGAGCACTAAAGTAGACAATATTATTTTTGGAAGTACGCAAATGGAATGGTGCTATGGCGTCTTAAACAATAGGAATTGGGTACATTTATTTCAATACTGCTAAGACATAATATACTCTTATATTAGAGGGAAGTCAATTTATATCACGTTTACGTTACTTTCAAAAATATGTATAGTGGTATTAGTTAACTCGTAAATAATATTATTTCGTGTATTATACTAGCTAATGTGTACCCGGCCATGCTCGTTTTTTTTTGGAATAATGTTATGAAATTGTGAATTCTTGCTTTGTCGTTTGAGTCCCATAATTGTTTTGACAGCGAAAGTAATGCCTTGGGAGAATTATTACTATCTCCAAGCAGAGAAACTTTCATTTGATTTTATTTTTTTTGTATTTACTTTTATATTTCTTATAAGTCGCATTACAAGTAATTTAGAAAATATATTCAATTAAAGGGTATTCTCGGTCGTGCATACCTCATCAGAAAAGAGGAGTTCTTGTGTCTGATAAGGGAGCCACGATTCTTAATTCGGTAGCTACATAATATTTAATTTGCTTCTATTTATGACATGTTTTGTATGAAATTTATAGGTATGTAATTTATTTTAAAGAAGAGTTTAGTTTTATTTATTCGTTCTGATTGGTCATTAATACAGCGCATTTAATGGGGAGGTTATTGCAGTTTATCACATAACGGTTTTGGATTTGAGTTGTTTTAATATTAGGTGTTAAAAATTGATTTCCATTTCTCATAAGATTTTATTATTCCTGATTTTCTTTAAGATTTTTCTCTTTACACATTTTATAATAGAAACTTGCTTAAATATATCTTAAACATTTGGTACTGAAAATAGTGTGAAATGTGATTTCGTTGAGAATGTGGATTTTTTTTAAATAGTACTTTTATGATGATTCTTTGTGAAACTTTTTAATTTCATTACAAACATTTATTATTTCAATGTATATATGTATATTTATTAATAATGAAGTTCGTAATTAAGTACCCACTTGCGTTTTCCATCTTGAAAATACTTAACCCAAACAAACTTTCTTCTTTGAATCTGTTATCTGTGGCTAACCAGAGTGGTATATCTATGGGCTAACCTCACGATAACTAGGCGGGTTCAATGTTTTTCATACTAATTTTAAAACGTTATAGCAACAGTTTTACATATTGGATTTCATTCAAACTAATCTCTAAACCTTCTCGACACTAATAGGAAAAAAAACTGTGATATTTTTGACGAAACCGGTGGAGTAATTTTTTAGAAAATCTAGGACACACAGACAAACATTCATTTTTATATATTAAACTTACACATTATTGAAACTCTTAAAAACATTCTCGTTCTCGGAACAAGTTTATTCTCATTGTGTTTACAAATTATGTAAATGGAGAAGAAATCTGTTATTTATACTGAGAAATACTATTTTTTTTAAGTAGTTTGTAGTTAATATGCAGATTCTCGATATATTTTGCTGATCTTTATTATGTTGAACTTTTTCTGTTTTTCTACACGTTTTTAAAAAACCGTCATTTTCTCTTTCCAAACAATGGTCGTTTTTACTGAAAACGGATATGTTCATAAAACCATCTTTTCAGCAAACATAAGATCCATTGTTATTATTAGCAATAATAATTTATATATTTTAACAATAAGTTAGCTGCTTCTGGATCGGTTTCCTATGTATCACGATGAAATACGAAGATTCACTAAAATTGACGCAGTGTATTTTCTATTAGGTTCCCATCATAATGTTACGTAACGACAGAAAGATCCTAAAAAAGACTCTAGCCACTCGTCAAACAACAACGGTAAAACGACGCCAGCGCCACGCTTGCCGACGGCAGCTCGCACGCCCACGCGCCGGTCACTTCCCTCTCACCCGGCTTCCGAAGCACTTCTTCCTCACCCGGCCACTGCGTCCTTAAAGGAACGCGCGAGCAGCCATTTTGGCCAGCCGCAAATTGCTTCTACTAGGATCCTTTTGCCGCCCCAACCATGACTGTAAGCTGACTTTGTATTTCCTCTTTTGTGTTGTAACTTATTCGAGTCCCCGTTATCATGCCCGTTTAGAAAATATCAGAGAGAATAATCACCCTGTAACTTCCATTTGAGGTTAGGCTAGCCTTTGATTATTGTAGCATAACTTACCATGTCTGTACCTTCCCCTGAATAAACTCTGAGTCTGAAAGCATTTAGTAGATTCATTTGGCGTAGTATTAGAGTCCCCGACCCCAATTATAAGACCCTGTCGGCCTACGGCCCTGCAGAGGAGCTTCTTGGCCTGCCGAAACTGAGCTAGTCGAATGTCCAGAGCCGAGCTCCCTGTCGAGACACCACCCTCGGGGTAAGTCAAAACCAACGAACTGTCTCCCGTAACCGCTCTTTCCCAACCTTCCTCCTTTCCTTCTCCCACATCCCAACCTCCAGTCAAATCCTAATCATAACAATATATACCAAATAAATTGGTCACTGTTTTTCCTCGATAACATGAAAATGACGTGCCAAAAGAACTTCCTGGCTAAATAGTAAATGATGACGCAGTTATAGAATGACATTAATTGTTTTCAATTATTCTTTACGAAATAAATCACTGAAGGCATCCAACTGTTTGTAGGAGAGGCACAAAACAATACCAAAACACAAGCGCTGCCTGTTTCATACATAACTTAATTTTGGATTTGGGGCCAAAATACCCATCCAAACTGAATGATACATTTTTTTAAATTCAAGGTTTAGTAAATATATAGTACTGATTAGAAGTATTTTATTTTAGAAGCAACTTAGAAAATTATTGGCGGACTTGCGGACGGATTGTTTTTTAAATTTTTTTTTTTTTAATTATCGTATTTGTTATGTAAAAAAGATTACGCAAATAAAAATATAAAACTAAAACATTAAAAAAAAAAACGCTTTTTCGGTTCGATATTTTAAATTATATACGGAAAATTTGTGTTCCAATGTAGTCCAAGGTAGTTAATTTGATTTTAAGTCCACCATAATGCTTATTTTAATATTAAAAAATATATATATTTCATTGTATTTTCAAAGCAGACGGGGTAAAACCTTTTATAAATCACCGTTAGCCCCCAAATAATTGTTAAAGGTGTCTCTAAAATCGCGAAAAATCAATTCCTTTAATGGCCTATGTTTCATAACGTAAAACAAAATTTAAAAAATTACTTATAATCCCTACTAGATATTTATTATACTTTTTGTTGAAAAAAAAGATCATTAGGTTTAGGTGAGTATTTTGGGCTCAAATCCAAAATTATGTTTTGTATGAAACGAGCGGCGCAGCCGTTCCTCTTAATAATATAATTATAATAAATGTTTTATCATCTTCTTTTTTTATAAGAAAATACAAATAATGATATCCTCACTGTGATTTCGCGTGTTGAGGATTTTATAAGAAAAAGATAAAATAATTGTAGGTTGTCTGTATTTTCTATTTCAGATCTCCCTATGTAACATATCCAGTGTTTTATTTGATTTTTAAATTTATCATTGCTCTTGTGATTTTTGAAGGATAATGCGATTTCGTTTTAGAGTTTAGTAACATAGGATAAGAAGTTTTATGTCCAAATGTTGTGTTTGCGGTTTCATGTTGTATTTATTTTTGACTTTGTTATTAAATGATCAAAAACAATATCACCTATTGTAATGTGACAGAAACTGAGATTTAAAAAAATATTATTGTTTACAAGCGAGAAACCGTTATAATTTATTAAAATACAGATTTTTTTTATAATACGAGAGTTCAAGTAGTTCAGAAAATAGAGTCAGTTGGAACTTACTGTCAATATCAAACTCGTGGTATCCAAATATCATACCGGGCTATAATAGAATATCTCATAAATAAACATATGGTGAGATTTCAATATTGGTAATATTTTTCTCCATTTATACGATTGCATGTTTTATCTACGTTTAAGTTTTTCGGTAAGTAAAAAATAGGAAGTAAAATTGTAAAACGGTAATCCAAACCCATTAATATTCTTTCAATTCCTAGAATTTTTTGGTTTGAATAAAAGGTTTGATCTTTGATAGTTTCCAAGAATATTCTTTGTTTTTCTAATACAGAAAAACCTTTTTGAGCGAAGAAATTTCACATTAAAACAAGGGCATAACAAAAAGATAATTAAGGGATAATTGAATAATAAAACGGTTTTTAATGTTTTCGTATTCCAATAACTCAATTTATCGTTTTCAACTAATTAAGTAGAAAACCAATCATCCTTGTGCTTTGACTCGTTAAAAAATTATCCGAAACAAAAGCAATGTTTTATTAATCATAAGTCGTTCGATAGAGCGAGATGGAGCGATAATAACGGCTCGCAACCTTGTAACGGCCGTTAAAAGTTGGGAGGTTCTATTTTAGTCCGCTAGAGCCTCCCACGCATCTCGCCCGTTTGAGTGGGCGGCCGGGGGCTGCGCTGGAACAGCGCTAACAACGCGCTTATAGCGCCGTTATAAAGCCGTTAGAATGGCGTGAAAGGTCGTCAAGTGAGTCGCCTTAACTAGCAACAGGTTCGGCTTTCGTTAAAAGCCATTACACCAGAATTTGTTCAAAAATTTTCAGTCGTTTTCTTTGGGAAAATGAAGTGATAGGGTTATCAAAATTTATGAGTTTTGCCAGACGTTTTCATTGCGATGAGGAATTATCTTTGTTCGAACTGCTGAAGACGATAAAATGTGATTTTACGATATAGATGGTTTTTCAATACTTTTTTTGTCAGAACAAAATAATTGACCAAAATTGACATACTTAATTAATTCTGACAAATGTTTCGTCTAAGTAAAATATTTGCAATACTTCAAGACTGCATTAAATTCTTAACTCAATTTAGTATTACTGTCAAATGCATTGCCGCCATTACAAAATGGATGTCTTCGAAAAAATTAAGATTAAATCCATCCAAAACAGAATTTCTTTGGACAGCAACAAAAAAGCGCCAATCAATGTTAGATAAATCTCCTCTCACTATTTTGGGCTGTAACATCATCCCTAAAACAGGCGTTAAACTTCTAGGTGTGCATCTAGATGCAGATCTATCACTCAAATCCCAGATTAACAAGACAGTAAGCGCAGGTTTCTTTCACCTGCGCCAAATCAAATCAATACGGAGAAATATTCCAGCTAATGGCGCAAAGATGCTGGTAAATTCTTACGTTGTTTCTCGACTTGATTACTGCAACGGCATATACGCAAGTCTCCCCTAAATATATACTGACAGACTTCAGTCAGTTTTCAATGCTGAAGCAAGG
Organism: Halesus radiatus; assembly: GCA_022606495.2. NCBI lineage: Eukaryota > Metazoa > Arthropoda > Insecta > Trichoptera > Limnephilidae > Halesus > Halesus radiatus. Next base: position 22,287 of record JAHDVE020009069.1, read on the forward strand.
CTGATAACCGGCGTTTCCAAATAGTCCCACATATCTCAACATCTGCGGAACCTTCATTGGCTTAAGTGTCCTGAGAGGATCCAGTTTAAACTATGCTGGATGGTCTTTAAGGCGATACACGACATGGCACCACCCTACTTGGCGGAACTATGCACTCCAAACGATGTCAACACTAGGCAATCATCTCTTCGATCAGCGTCTTCAACGGCCATAGGAAGACTCTCAGTACCTAAACGCAATCCCAATACCAATTTCGGAGACCGAGCTCTACTGAATTCAGAACAAAACTAAAGACTCATCTTTTTAAATTATCGTTTCCAGAATAACGACCCCATTGATCTAATGGTGTTTTCGAGTACTCAGTCCAAGAGAATTACTTATATTCCTATTTACCTTCTACCGCCCAGACTACCTTCTTTAATTTCAATAAAAATTATTACACCTTTGTGTTCTTTACCACTGACAGAATGAGCAATAATCATACATGTATTTATATTATTATAAATAGGTATGTTAGTTGTAAGACTCTAGTTATAAGCCATAGTTGTACGTCATTTTGCAGTATTGTATACACAATATGCACTTGGTCATCGATATGTATTAGTTTTAAATAGGTACTAGGTTTATATATGTGTTAGGTTTTTATTCTAGGTATGCCTACTTAAGTTTAAATTGTCACTAGCTATAACTTTTAGTTGGTAAGTGACTACCTATAAGCCATAGATGTAAGTCACTAATTATAAGTCTCAGTAGTTAGTCCCTAGCCATAAGTCTTACTTATAAGCCATTAGTAATAACGTTTAACTGAAAGGTATGTTTGTTATTTAATTAATTGTAAAGCGCCCTTGAGGTGATTTTCTCACGAAAACGGCGCTATAGAAGTAATCCAATTATTATTATTATTATTAGTATTTTTTTACTTAGTCCCTTAGGGCAAGTTTTCACGGGGATCGACTTCTAACAAAAATCTGATAAGAATTTTTAGCTGTTGTTTTTTTTTTCTTTTTTAAAACTTTGTTTATTAAACGGCGTCATTATCAGATAAGCACGAATTTAGCAATTGTCCTACGACTAAGACATACGTTTTTGCATCCAAGGATATAAAATAATTTTTTTTTTTTTTTTCAAAATTCAAAATCATAATTATTGGGATCGACCAAATTTTGTTAAATCCTTGACTTAGAGGGCATTTCATCACCTCTGTGAGTGAACTGTCGAGTAGCACATTTTCGCAAATTCAGGCGCCGGGGATCCATCGAAGTTAGCCTCTCAGAAGCTGGGCGTACTGTACGAGGCCCGCAGATACTTCAACAGTACACAACTGCTGTCTCTACAAATTGCAAGTCCCCCTCGCATTTGTCGGCCACCTCTGGTCAGGAACACCAAAACTCCGTGTAGAAACGTGCGGTCTGTTTGATAGATAAACTCTATCTTAAGAAACGGATCGCAATCATTAGAACACAGGTGTCAGGTGGGAATATTCTCTTTGTTCTCGGTATTCTAATGGAAGATGGTCTAAGCAACTAGTGTGATTGTGATTCTTCCGGCATCAGTGAGTCGTTTCAACGACTCGTTCTTGAGTTCAACAGCACAGCTATGGAACGATTTTCCGGCCTGTGTGTTTCCTCCCTCCTACAACATATGTCTCTTCACGGTCCATGTTCACTCCCTTCTCTCCTCAAAATTACTCTCGCACAGCCTTCCCAAAGGTGACATAGCTCTGTGGAAAATTATTTTCCTCACGGCCTCCTGTCTAGAGTTAGTGGAAAATAAAAAATCGTCGAGTACCATATATTATCTTTTTCACCACTACTGAGAAGAGCTACACGTCAAGTAAATGTCTCTTTAAAATATTTAGCACTCGATTCTACTATTAACTAATTGGGATTAAAATAACTAACCAATGATTAAAGTACTTGACGAGTTGAGTAGGTACTCAAAGGTGGTGAAAGACAATGCCCCCTTAATTAGGCTTCGTCAGCCGTGAAATAAATTATTTAGGGTTCTTTAAAAAAAAAACTATGATGTTGATTATTGTCATGCGAGACAGCTGTTTCGATACTGTCAATTCTTGTCCAGTAATTCGGAATAATATACATTCTTCAACCCTTGCTAATATCCAAAATATGTTTGATTTTAAATGGGTTTTCAAAACCATTTTCAAAAATAGAATCATATCGCATGATTCATAAAGGATATGAAAATAAAAGATATGCGTACATATAAAACATATGAGTTAACTTAGGTTAAATTAATATCGATTGAAAATATATAATAGTATAGCCTTCTTGTACTTACCTTCCATGCAGTTAAATAGATCCGCCTTCTGTGCGTATCTATTACTCACTCCATGTAATCTAGGTACAAGCGAGTGTTTGTATTGCTCAGTCCTGGTGTTGTTACATTTAAACAGGATTTTGGAACGAGTAGCTCTCGTAGGTATACGAAATTGAAAAGGGTTAATTAAACCAGGGCTGTCTATACTACCATTGACAATTTTGAACATAAGTCGGAAATAATTCTTCGATCCGAGAGTTTTAGTAAATTTAGTTCTTTAATCAAGTAATTATAGTTAATACTGAGTTTATAATAATGTGCCATCGGAATATATGTTGGATTTTTTCGATTGATTCTGAATGAATTTTAAAATGAGGGGGACCAGATCGAGGAGTTATATTCAATTTGACTTCGAAATAAAGATGTTTATAAAGTTTTCAAGGTGGAAATATTCCTAAATCAATTAAACGAAGTTTCGAATTTAAATAATAAGCCACGTTTCAAATCCCACTGAACTATTTACCTTAAGTTTAAACTTAAATGTAAAAAATATAAATAAACATTATCTTAAGCTGTCTTTAGTTCTCTTTTTTAAAACTAAATTTTTATATATTATTTATTTTCACAAAATAATAAAAATACAACTACCTTTTTGTAGTTTGTATAACGGGAACTTGTTATTTAAAACTTAAAAATTACAGACAAAGTTACAAAATATGTAAAAAAAAAATTAAAAAATAATACATATAATAAGTATTAAAAAAAAACATTAAAAAAATATTTAACGAGCTTTATAAATATTTAAAAAACCTATATTTAATAAAAATAATATGTATATA